>JASDQU010372370.1:80630-95646 GCA_032191745.1 Picea mariana
AATATTCCACTTGGAGAATATTCTCTTTCAGTTGACACTTCAGTTTGACTAGTTGAGTTGAGTTTAGATGTTGCATTGGTTTTGTCACCATGCAACATTGGGATCATCATCAACTCACTACTCTTTGTTCAGTCAGTTAACTGAAGACTAGTTTACTAGTTAACTCAGCTAGATGGTAGTTCACTCCCGTAACTGCCTGAGAGACTAGACTAGGTGGCAGTTTACTCTTGTAACTATTGGTGTGTGTCCAGATCAATCTAGACCACCACTATGGCTCATTAGTTACTTATGTAGCCTATATCTATTGTAAATTATTCACTCTTTGAGTGTGGAATACGGTTAATGAGAATTCTTCCATTCTTTCTCTCTTTCTTCCTTCTCCAATTCTCTCTGCAAATGTGTGTATTATTGTTTATCTAGATCTATTCTGTGCAAGTTCAACACATTTACAAATCAATATAAGGATATCTTTTTATTTTTAACATTCATAAACCATAATGAAGCAATCACATAAATGTAACAACAGACACAATATTTAACGTGGAAACTCTTTCGAGAGAAAAATACAAAAACTTCTTTTTGTAAATTTGTAGGCACCAACCTATGGTTACAAATGTTTGTATGCACCAACCTACTAGATACATTGATCCCCTATTCTATTTGTAGGAACTTACCTACAGGAGACATCGATCCTGTCTTTTTTTTGTGGGTACTGACCTACAGGAGACACCAATCCCCTTATGTTGTTTGTAGGCACTAACCTATAGTAGACACCAATCCCCTCTACTATTTGTAGGCACCAACCTACTAGAGATACCAATCCCCACAACTATTTGTTTTGTAGGAACCAATCTACTTACAAGTTTACAAGTTCTTCATATGCATTTCCTTCATTGGTCTTCTTGTTTCTTCTGTCTTCACCAAATATGCTTTGTGTTTGTTACTTCTACTTTCACCAGATCCTCTTTGCACTTGCTACTTATGCTTTTGCAAGATCAGCTCTGCAATCTCTACTTATACTTTTTCCAGATCATCTCGAAACTCACTCCTTGTTATTTCATCAGAGCTACTCAATGCTCCCTCCTTCTACTTTCGCTAGATCTTCTCGACGCTCGCTACTTTTTATTTAGCTCTACCTTCACCATGTCTTCTTTATTCTTCTTCTACTTCTACCTTAGATCTGCCTTTGCAAATTTTGCTTGCTAGAATGTCAGATCTATTTGCTAGAACATCATATATGATCTTTGCTAATATTTAATCATCTCTCTTTGAATGATATTCAATTGTTACTCCTAAAATGATATGCATAAGAACATTACATTTTCACCCACACTCACATTATTTCTCACTACCCTCTTCTTCTTTTATACATTACTATTATTTCTACATGAAAAGTCATGTTCATTTGAAAAGACATGACTTTTATTAAATAAATAATTGATTTTCCCCTTTTTTATTTTTTTATTTATTTTTCAACATACCATGGGTAAAATACCACCATGGCTTTTAAAACTATGTGCAAATACCATGTGCACTTTTACTCCACTTTCACGTAACTTCATTTCTAATCCAATTCCACTTTTTTATTTATTAAAGTCACATTTCCTTTGAATATTTATATGTGAATACTTACTTAGCTTTGACATCAATGAAAATAATTTATTCAACAAGAAGAGGGATGTATACCAAGTGTTCTATTCCATGATGAAGCCAACCAAATGGATATGTCAATATAATGTCCACTTAGCCCAAAAGTGCTAGGGTATTCCGCAAAGGGATCCACATATCCTCATATCTATAGAGAAATTGAACCAACTAGGAGAGAGAAGACATAATTAAATAGAAATTAAAACAATGGAAATCAAACATAGTACACATAGATTTACCCTAGAAACCCTTAACTGGAAAAATAAACAACGCTTAAATGACTCATGCTCGTTCATTCTCTTATTCATTCATTGAATAAAGATTTACATGAATAACATTGGTCCACACCTAAGACACAATTCATCATCCTACTCCCTTGATTTAACACAAGAAAAAATCTACAACCATTAGGATTACATCTTCATGACCATCATATACTCATGACTCTCTCTATCGATGCACATGCTACAAAACTCTCTCTAAACCGAGAGTTTACAACAACTTAACCTTAGACAATAATACATAATTATATATTTATAGGCATATACAATATGTAAAACCTTAATTCGTGGCACCTACATATTTTACAGATCCATGAAGATGATTGGTTGTGATCATGTGAATCTCAGGATTGTGTTATAGGTTTTGACCACCAATCAAGTACTAGTCGGCTACAAACCAGTCGACTACCAGTCAGATACTAATCGGCCATCTATTCGGTTAACCTTTCGACCTCTAGTCGGATACCAGTCGACCTCCAGTTGGCATGTCATGTTTACCATCTGCCGACCATGGACTTGAATTAATCATCCGATCAATCATCCTCGACTCTCCAGTTGGTTAGAATGTGTTTCCAATGCAAATAATATAACAATCCAACATTTTCCCACTTGTTGTCTTCTTTGCAGAAACAGGAGACCCTAAAATTTGTTCACTGACCCAGGATAGCAATGCCCATTGCCTCTCTACAACAAGAGAGTTCAATTGCACTCATATACTTGGTCAAAGAGTATGTAATGTTTTCCAAAGTGTCTACCTTCTCTAGCATCACCTTCCTTCTTTCCACCATGTCTCTCACAAAATGGTATTGTACATCAATATTCTTCATTCTGGAATGGTAAGCTTGGTTCTTTGCCAAGCAAATTGCACTTTGATTGTTGCAATTTATCCTCATTGCCTATTGTTCAAACCTAATCCATGAACATAGTCTATGCAACCAAATTGTTTCCTTTCTTGCATGGGTGGCAGGCATGTCCTCAACATCCGTTGTAGACAAGGATACTACCATATATCTCTTACTCATCCAACTGATTGCTCCACCAAACATCTTAAACACATATCCATTGGTATACCTTTTTCAATCAAGATCACCATCCCATTCATCATCGACAAAGACATATACATTCATGATCCAAATCTTATTCGACAAGAACAATTGGCTATCGGCACAGGATCTAACATGATCAACACATGCAAAGTTTAAGGTTATAGACTAAGAAAGAGATCAATTTGTTGGTGTGAAGGGCCCCATGTCATCATGATTTATTTCTATTTTTCTATGTAATGGATATATATTCAGGCGGTATATTTTTATAGGTAAAGGAGTAATGAGACTTTCATGAGACCTTTCCATGTGGGAGAAAAGACAAATAAACAAATAAAAGAAGGAGAAATGGACTGGAGAGAAGTTGAAGCGTTGGGGATGCTTGACCTTCCATCTATCCTCCTGGTCAATTTAGTCTTCTACATTATGCTTCCCCACAATAAGAACAAGGTTCTTTGACTATTAATGATGTAAGGAGGATTCACATATGTCACCGAGGAGCATAGAGATAAACCAGAGAGCATGTAAATTTCCCATTGTTGAATAATAAAAAGCTTGTCCTAAGCCAAAAGAATGTTGGTTTGCCCGTTTGGATTTCCAAGGTAATTTCCAAGTTTTGTGTGTTGTCGTTTTTGAATTTCGTTGTCTATGGGTGGAATTGTTTGTACTATAATTTAATGAATGATTAATGGAGTGTATTGTAATTTAATGGCTTCTTGCATACAATTTAGCAAAGAGAACTATGTGTCAGTTATGGTTTGATATTGTCTTATATGAATACAGTCCCCATGGGATGGTAAACCAGACTAACATCTCTTTTATCATACTTTTACATTGATTCAGAAGTTTGAAATCGATAACCCTCCTTCCTGAGCCATTGTTATTTACTTGGGGGTTTTTATTTCATTTTAAGAGCCATTGGGAATATTCTCGACTTTGATTGGGCGATTTCCTTTTCCCACAAGTCATATATAGACCATACTTTTTCATATGGTGTTGCTGCAACATTTGTTATTTTTGCTAGACATTTTTCTCTACTGCTGAACATCAAACTAAACTCCAGGACATTTTTCACTTGATGTGAGATATAAAAATCACCCCTTGATGTTTTTATTGATTGTGGGATACCAAAACTTCCCTCCAAACATTTTATAATTGTCGTGGAGTATCAAATTCTCCCCTAGAAGTTTTATTTGTTGTTGAAGTGTAAATTCACCCTCTAGACAATTGTTTTGACTGCTTAGTTGACTTGTTCCACTGGGTTATTCCACCCTACAATTTTTGGTTGTTTTCCTCATTTGTATTTAGTTGATAATGATGTCTAGTTGACTATATCTTCCCTCCTTTCGACCAAGGTGTTCATTGGGTCAATTCATCTCCCTTGGTTGACTAGACAATTGTTGACTAAGGTTTTGGTTGATTTTTTCGATCAATTGCTCAATCTGAATTTTGGGTGGTCGACTGTCCTCTCACTCACTTGAAATGACTAGCAGAGAATATGATCAATCTCTCATTGCTCAACATGACTTGTGGGTGGTTGAACATATTGTTATTGGACCAATTCAACTGATTGGGTTAGTGTGTGGATATTTTGTTAGTTGGTGAGAGATGAGGTTATTTTTTTTATTGCAATGGTTTTCTATGTTGGTGAGACAGATAGTCTATGCGCCTTTCATTTTCGGATCATATGGTATTAGAGCATAAGTTTGAATGCATACATTGAGACCTGTATGGTAAGTACCCATAGTGATTACAAATTAAGTGGACAAGAGTTGTTTCCAAGGATAGAGAGAAGTAGAGCATCAAGAATGTTAGGGGATAATTATGAAGGAGAAGAGGAAGAAGAACTGAGGGTTAGGTTGGATTGTTTTGAGTAGATTTTGGCTACATTGACTTCAATGGTGTTATGTCTATTGGCTGGAAAGAGCAATGAAATTCCATCAACATAAAATTGTCATGAAGGTGCCAAGAAGGAGGAAAATAAGCCAGAGACAAAGAATAAGACTGAGCCAGAGATGGGAGAGTGCAGCTACAACAAGATACATGTGCCTTTCCTTATGGAGGCCAAGGTGGACATTAATCCATATACCAGGGAAGTGGATGTTATCTGGTTGAATCAATGGCTACAACAAATGGAATTATACTTTAGCGTGCATGAAGTAATTGGAACACAAAATATTGGTTTTGCTCGGTTGAATCTTGAAGGCCATGCTTTGACATGGTGGGAGAGTGATGCAGTAAGAAAAGCACTAGGAAATGAGCCATCAGTGACTGATTGGGAGGTGTTCAAGGACATGATCAAATCTCATATTTATCCCATAGGATATTAGGAACACCAACAAATAGTATGGCATTACTTCAGGAAGAGATAAGGACATACATTGCAGGAGTTCACAACACAGTTTAGGAAGAGAGAAATTCATATGGGGGTCTCTTTCAAAAGTCCAAACATGTTAGTCAAGTATTTGGGGGTATTTTTACCTCAGATTCGTAGAAAATTTGTGTTATTTAGACCAAAGACAATTGATGAGGCCAATAGTAAAGCACAGTACCCTGAGGGAGACAAGTGGAAGAAACAAACAAGTACTTACAAGCAAGTAGAACCACAAGAGTAGCAAAGAAAGAAGAAAACTAAGAAGAAATTGAATAAGAAGAACATTGTGGTATCAACACAAGAAGAAATTTTGTCCATACAACAATTTAAAGTATGTGATAGAAAGGGACAAACTGAGGAGAAATGTTCAGAAAAAGAAGAAGAAAGCAATGATATCAGTGGATATCGAGGAACGGGTGGATAAAACCTCTGACCTGGAAGGGAATATTAATTGCACTAATATTCAGAAAGAGGTAGTATTAGTTGGTTGTAATCACAAGGAGAAGAAGACAATGACTAAACTTTTCTGCATTAAAATCCACATGAAGCAGAACAAAGTGGATTATTTGTTTGATCTCGGTCAAAATCAAATTTGATCTCTGTGAAACTAGTTGAGAGTCTTGGGATGGAGTCTCAAGATCATTCACATCCATACTTGTTAGGATGGGTAACACAAGATGTGGAATTGAAAGTGAGATAACAATGCAAATTTAAGTTTTCCATCAATCAAAACTTTACTAATGAAGTAGTTCCATATGTGGTTCATATGGACATATATGGAGTCATCTTGGGAATTCCATATTTGTACGTGAGGGGCACCATTTTCATAATGAGAGAGAACTAGTATATGCTAGTCAAGGATGGAAAATATTATTCCATAAATGCACACAAGGACCAAGCTAAGATCTCTCTAATTAATGTTCATTAGGAAAGAAGAATCATGGGTAGTACAAATAATTTTGTCTTGTTTTTCCTAAGAGAAGGAAAGGCAAGGAAAATGAAACAAGTTGGAGATGAAGGCATCCTTGGATGGATGTAGTGGTGAGCATCATCAACAATTAAAACAACGGATTGAACCCTACAAGGAAGTGTTTCAAGAGCCTTGGGGACTGCCACCCAAAAGAGAGGTTGAACATGAGATTTAGTTGTTGCCAGAGTCACCACTGCCTAACATTGGACTGTATAGGCAGCCTGTCATAGAATCAAATGAAGTAAATAAGTAGTTGCATCATTTGTTGGAGAAACGAGTCATCAGACCCAGTACATCACCTTGTGGTTCACCCATCCTCCTAGTGCCAAAGAAAGATGGAAGTTGCAGAATGTGTATTGAATATCATGCCCTGAATAATATCACCATCAAGAATAGATATCCTTTTTTGAGGATTGATGACTTGTTGGATCAACTAAAACAAACCAAATTTTTCACTAAGTTGGACCTCAAATTAAGCTACCACTAAGTGAGGATCAAAGCAAAAGACATATGGAAGACATCGTTCAGAACAAGACAAGGTTTGTGTGAATGATTAGTAATTCATTTTGGATTATGCAATGCCCCTACAACATTTATGAGACTAATGAATGATGTGCTACTCCCCTTCATTGACTCTTTTGTAATAGTATATCGGGATGACATACTAATATTTAGCAATACTTGGCAAGAGCACCTCTCACATGAGAAATAGTTACTAGAGACCTCGAGGAAGAGTTAGTTGATTGTCAACTTGAAAAAATGTGAGTTTGGGAAGACCTCCTTGATATATCTTGGACACATTATTGGAGGAGGAGATTTGAGGGTAGATATTGAGAAGATTGTAGTGATCACCCAATGTCCTATTTCCACCAAAGTGACAGAGGTAAGGATTTTCACGGGAGAAGCTCAGTATTTGAGGAAATTCATTGTAAACTTCTCCATAGTAGTAACACCATTACATTCCATAACTGTAAAAGGAAATAACTTTCATTGGGGTAAGACACAAAAAAGAGCATTTGAGTACTTGAAGAAGAAAATCAATGATGGTCCAGTCTTAGCCATGCCAAATTTGCAGTGACCCTTTTGAGCTAGAGACTGATGCTAGTGGATATGCATTAGGAGTAGTACTCATGCAAGGAGGAAGGCATGTGTGCTACCATTCATAGTTTTTCATGGAGCAGTACTTGACTACCCCACGTATGATAAGGAACTCTTTGTGATTGTACAATCAGTGAAGAAGTGGAAGCATTACCTCTTGGGAACAGAGACTATCATACACATAGATCATTGTCCCCTTTAGTATCTACAGAGTTAGAGCAAGATGCAATAGGTTAGGCATTACAAGTGGTTAGGTTTCTTGCAGCAAATTCATTTATTGATTAAGTACAAGAAAGGAGCCACAAATAGAATTTTAATGTCCCCAGCCACCCTAGGTTGGGTCACGTCACACAATATAAACCAAAAAATTCTTTGAGACCATAATGTAACATCCCTAGCCTTCCAAGCTGGGCCACGTCACCCAAATTCTTCTAACTTTCGTTATGATACTATAATATAATGTTACCAGCATTAATCAGATGCTCAGTAACCATAATGTAACATCATCCAACTTATTACTGAACAATACTATTCCACAATACACTACGTAGATTATATTCTAACTCAAGTCCATGTAGATTAACTAGAAGTAACTCGCTCAACCCAATCTTGAGTCACACCACATGGCTTATAACATCGAAAGAAACTTTCTCCTTTTAACACAACTTTAAGCAATGAAAGAAACTCAAATAACTGTGTGCACCAACATACTGATCACACAGTATAATCATGCACACAAATACTCTAGCGTCAGACGCCAAATTTGATTTCCTTGTGTGCAAAATACAATTCCATGTATGCACACATGAATTACAACCTCCTAATGCACACATGATTCTCTCATGCACACTTATTCGTTCCATTCTTGCCTTGGAGACTCATAACCAATGTCAAAAGATAACTTAACACAAAAACTAACAGTAATTGCCACACATATGAATGACTAGAACATTGAATGACAACACCACTTTACATGTGCAGGCATTATTAACAAAATAACAGTAATGACTTATATGTGATAACATACAATAATTAACCCATGTCAAACATAAATAAATAAGAACGCGGTAAACAAGACAACTACTTAAAGACACTCATCTTTAAGAAAACTCACCAACTATGTGCATGACTCAGATGTTCCTCCCATCCATAGGCTTTGTTGCTCATAATATTTCACGAACAGGTCACCCCTGAGATGGGGATCGAACTCCACTAGGATAAAAGTTTTCTCAGCCACAAGCTAAGGTCTCATACTCCACAAAATTGCTCAATCCAAGGTACCCGTTGTTGCAACTAGACTAAAGTATCTCATTCCCCATGCACATGTCACACCCAAGGAAGTGTGCCCCTTTTCTACTCACCAATCCCTCAGCTTCCTCACTTCCCTTCCAGGGTTACCAGCAACATGTCGGGCGAGAAGTCTTTGAGCCTTCCATCTAATGCTCAACACACCAAGGAACAATTCTCAACAAAACTCTCACTTGAAGAGTATGTTCACGGGCCTGACAACTCATTTCCTCAATAGCTAATATCTCACCTAGAGATATTTCTCATGGGTCTAACAACCGGCCTCCTCAACAACCAAAAAACTGGTTGCAATCCCACAACTCCTTACAAGATTCTATGTGTAGATAAGGTAATAATCGGATTTCCCATATAGTTCAACCCCCTTTTTCTTAAAAGAGCTTGAAAACATCAATAATATATGAATAATTCCAATAATAATGCAATAATTCCCCCAAAATACACTAAGTCAAACAATATATATTGCATGCCTTCCACTTGACACTTGTCACCTTCAGAAGTAGCATAATACATTTGGTGACTCGTTCCATACCCTCAGAAACTTAGGATAAAATAATTATCCAACATTACACTTTTCCATAAATATTATAAAATATTCCCCAAGACTTAAGTCACACCCCATTTTCCTTTTTTTCGGTGGACTCATCCCCCCATCTCTTTTCGTCTGAATTTTTCTGCATGAAATTGTTAAAAACCAAATATCAATATAGCATAGAAAAACCTCAGAAAAAGTACTCAATGCCTTGAAAAAGAGATAATTTCAGATAATAAGCCTCTTCGAGGGGGAAACCTACTTTTACCCCACTTAAATGTTCAAGTACAAGATGATTCAAAATGAAAATGTCTCCTTGGTATATATAGGAGACTAGTGTTACACATGAAATTTGCACACATAGGTACCTCGCCCTAAGTGTCGTAAAGTGTCATATAAGTGTCTCCTACACCTTGACACCATGGAATAAACTATGTCACAATCCCTAGTCAATGTGGAGGAGGGATATATTACATGAGGGCCAAAATACCAAGTATAGATGAATTATTATTAATATTCATGGAAAAGAAATTGATTAAGTGTGAGAATCAAATGCACATGAATTATTATTAATATTCATGGAAAAGAAAGTAATTAAGTGTGAGAATCCACCTCACATTTGGTTTCCTATCTTTTAAGGAAGGTGGAGGATCTCATGGATGGTTGAAATATTTCCTCCTTAAAATCCTTGAGAGAAATTTCCTCCCCAAAATCCTTAAGAGATATTTTCTCCCTAAATATCTTAGAGATCCCTTTCTTAGTGGATCTGATGAGGGATCCTCTCCATGGTGGTTAAGCCTCCAAATCCTATATAATGAGGGATTTCCATGTAGGAGGAGGAGATAGAGGAGTTTAGAGCATCTAACTTATGATCTCATGAGGAAGATGTCATTTGAAACATCAGCATTCCATGTGTGGACTATTTAAGCAAGGGTTTGGACGAGGAGAACTTGATGAAGCTGTTGCACTCACATCCATGGTTGTAAGTAACACTTTGTTCTCATTAATACAATCAATGCTTGGCCTGTTTCTTTCAAACTTCTACTTGTTCCATATAAGTTTGTCTACATTAGATGGATCTATGTTTGAGCTAATCTCAGTAGAGTAGGAATTCTTTTGTACTTTTGTTTGTCTTGCGGGATCTACCAAGGAGCTCAAGATCGAAGCTCATCCTAGACCTTGCGGGGACAAACGACATTCATAAGGTACATGACTTCCTCCTTCTCTTTTGTTCATCAGCTTGATCATATCTAAAAGGATGTCAGTGTCCATGTTAAGCACCTTCTATCTTAGAGTTAAGGGTCTAGCTCTCAAGAGGAAACCCACCTGTCCGTGGGGAGATTTTCCTACAACAACTAGGAGGTATAATTACAACTAATGGCCTAAAGATGACATAAATAAAATAACATTACTAATATTATATGCCCCAATTAAGGTGTAATGAGCCAATATTAGGGCTTAACATTCCCCTCCCCTTGAGACAAGTGTTATCCACAACACTTGAGTAACTCTGGATGCTTTTGTATAAAAGACTCATCTTCCCAAGTGGAATCTTTAGCCGGTAGTTTCCTCCATTTAATGAGATACTCTGAAATGGATCTATTCCTCAGCTGGAAAATTCTTGTGTCAGTGATGGCTTCAGGCTCCAATATGATTTTAGCTTCCTCGTTAAGTTCTGGAAATATAGTTTGAACTAGGATCTTGTCGCCTATAACCTTCTTTAAGCATGAAACACAGAAAACTAGGTGTACTTGTGAAGATGCAGGAAGCTCCAATTTGTATGTCATAGTTGTTGGTTGTGGAGCTTGATTATCTTCCTGATTTAGAGGTCTTTTACTTTCAGCCATGTTTATACCCCATGAAGTATTTACACCCCAGAAGTATGTACACTCTTCCACATGGGGGTGTGCCAACCATTAGGGACCCTTCCTTAGTTTCCTGTAACTTTGGGAGGGAAAACTGTCTTTATTGATGTCATGGTAGTCCAAGACCCCTTGGATTTCGCTTTACTCCTTGAGAAGGATTATGTCTATGCCATGAAAGCTATTGTATCCACTCTTTTCCACGTGATATATTTCCCTCATGGTGGAAGAATTGTGACCATTGATCAACTTTCATTCATCAGTCCTGACTGGATTACCTCCCTAAATGGTTCTTATATGTAGACAGTATCACCCCTGCCACAAGTTAATTATGTGGCATTGTCTCCAATGACTTCAACTTCCAATGATTTAGATCCGGTAGTTGACATGGTGATTTCTTCGGTAGGGCTATTGGAGCCTGATCTCCTTACCCCTGTCGTGGCCCTCGACATGTGTTCCTTCCAAAGTGATTATCTTCCATCCAGCGAAGATCTGTTGGAAGTCATGACCGAGTTTTTCCCCTTGACATGGTATCCTTCCAGAGTGTTATTCTCTTGGAAGCCATGATTAAGAAGAGTCCATGAGCATAGTTTCTCTTCTCTGTAGCAAGCTCATTAAAAAATGAAACAGAGGCCACAAACATAGTTTCTCTTCTCTGTGGCAATCTTGTTAAAAAATGAAACAGAGGCCTTAAGCATAGTTTTCCTCTCTGTAGCAAGCTCGTTAAAAAATGAAACAACAATCTGGGGATCGAACCTGGAACCTTGAGCATAGTTCTTTTCTTGTGTCAAGCTTGTTAAAAAATGAAACAATCCCCTCTCCCTTCAAGTTGATTCTTTCACCAGATCTCGTATATCTCAAGTCGAGTCTTTCATTAGGTCTCGTTTTTTAACCTTCATTTCATCCACCTGTATCGTTTTTCTCATCTAGTAGAGAAATTGGTGACAACCTCAAAGTCGGTGAATGAATTGAAGCTTGGAGGGCATGTCTCCAGCCTTTGATGATCATTTTGGAGTTAATCCACTAGATTTCAAGCTGGGGACATATTGAGATTAGTCTTTGTTCTTTCTCGTGCTAGTAAATACATGAGAATGCATCCGGGTAAACTTTTATCTCTTTTTCGGACATGTATGGATACACGAAAAAGGAACCCCCTGGAGTCGTCTTTAAGCTCTTTTTAGACTCTCTAAACATGAAAAGATTGTCGAGTGATCTTGCTTCCTTTCACACTTGTTAAAATGTTTGAAAGGGAGTCTTTCGAGTGGTAGTTTATCTCTTTTTCAGCCTCGTGAGACTAACATTATGAAAAAGGACCACATTGGAGTCGTCTTTAAGTCATTTTCAGACTCTCTAAATATGAAAAACCACCGATTTGACCTTCTCTGGACTCGTTAAACAATCATACATTGAAGGGCCCATATGGGACCGAACCCTTACTTCTTCCAGTTCATTAAACAAAGGAAGAGGGAATTACCAAAGGTAAGTTATATCGAGCATGTGTTACCCTCCTCGAGCTTGTTAAATTACAAAGAGGTACTCATCTATTTGGATGGGGGGGGAATTGAAGGAAGCAAGCCAAGCAGTTTTTGAGAACATTACTAGTAACTCTTAGAGTCGGCCTTAAACACGGCACTTTGTCTTTGTGCACATATTAATCTACTGAACCTCTATATTGAACCAATCCTATGAGTTTTTCTTACTCCTTTGGGTCACCCGACAAAAGTCACAGTATCCACTGCATCATCATGTTTTGGTCCATGTCATGTTTCTTCTATTGTGCCTTAGTGTTCAAGGGAAGTATCCGCCTTGAGAGTCATCCATCACAAATATCTTGTCTCAATACCCATGTCAGTCCATGTTCATTTGATCTACCAATTACATATATGTGTCTGTTTCGTGTCGTTGATGGGGGATACATCAAGGCCCTCCTTCAAAGAGTCTATTCCTGTCGACTTCAACACATTATCTAGGAACTAGACTTAAAAACCAGTTAGTACTTTGGGACCTGCATGCCTCAATGGTAGGCTTCCTCACGTTCGACAGTGGGTTTACATCATTGACCTATGATCGGATTATTCCACGGATGTTAGACTTCATCTCATCCATTCACATTCATTGGAATGTACTAGAGTACCTTGGGAATCATTGACATTAATGGTGACCTCCCTCACACGTGTTAATGGTTTATATCATTGACCGGTAATCAAGTGGTTTCTGCCAT
The DNA here is from genome assembly GCA_032191745.1 of Picea mariana. Taxonomy (NCBI): domain Eukaryota; kingdom Viridiplantae; phylum Streptophyta; class Pinopsida; order Pinales; family Pinaceae; genus Picea; species Picea mariana. Next base: position 93,964 of record JASDQU010372370.1, read on the forward strand.
GTTCGACATCAGGACATCTATTCACATGGTTAGATTCATACTACATCGGTATCGGTACGAAGACCTTAGGTTGAGTGATCACTCTGATATGTACTTTGCCCAGGTTGCGATGGAGTTTCTCTTGAATATTAACACATATACCGTCACATAGATCCACTTTGTATTGGTCGTGGCTATGTCTTTTCATCTCGTAGATCCACTATGTATTTTTCGTGGCTATGATCAGTTCAGGTCATGGGAGTATAGATCCACATTGTATCTTCGGTGGCTATATCTCTTTGTCAATATAATTATGGATCCGCAGTGTATTTATGGCAGCCATACCTTGAAAGTCTTTATCACTCAAGCATAGGTATGCCTACCTTGGGTTTGAAACATGTCATAACAATTGTTTGATGGATTGTTTGTAGCTTCTATCAGGTTCTTCAAGTCCACACCATTGCTTTAAAGATTTGTAAAGTGTTTCGGCCATCATTCTCTCTTCTGACCTCACACTTTAGGGGGCATTCTGTTACAAATGAAATTTTCACACCTAGGTACCTCACCCTAAGAGTCGTAAAGTGTCATATAAGTGTCTCATACACCTTGACACCATGGAATAAACTATGTCACAATCCCTAGTCAATGTGGAGGAGGGATATATTACAACAAAAATACCAAGTACACATGAATTATTATCAATATTCATGCAAAAGAAATTGATTAAGTGTGAGAATCAAGTGCACATGAATTATTATTAATATTCATGGAAAAGAAAGTAATTAAGTGTGAGAATCCATCTCACATTTGGTTTCCTATTTTTTAGGGAAGGTGGAGGATCTCATGGATGGTTGACATATTTCCTCCTTAAAATCCTTGAGAGATATTTCCTCCCCAAAATCCTTAAGAGATATTTTCTCCCTAAATATCTTAGAGATCCCTTTCTTAGTGGATCTGATGAGGGATCCTCTCCATGGTGGTTAAGCCTCCAAATCCTATATAATGAGGGATTTCCATGTAGGAGGAGGAGATAGAGGAGTTTAGAGCATCTAACTTATGATATCATGAGGAAGATGTCATTTGGAACATCATCATTCCATGTGTGGACTGTTTAAGAAAGGGTTTGGATGAGGAGAACTTGATGAAGCTGTTGCACTCACATCCATGGTTGTAAGTAACACTTTGTTCCATATAAGTTTGTCTACATTAGATGGATCTATGTTTGAGCTAATCTCAGTAGAGTAGGAAGTCTTTTGTACTTTTGTTTGTCTTGCGAGATCTACCAAGGAGCTCAAGATCGAAGCTCATCCTGGACCTTGCGGAGACAAATGACATTCATAAGGTACATGCCTTCCTCCTTCTCTTTTGTTCATCGGCTTGATCAGATCTAAAAGGAAGTCAGTGTCCATGTTAAACACCTTCTATCTTAGAGTTAAGGGTCTAGCTCTCAAGAGGAAACCTACCTGTCCGCGGGGAGATTTTCCTACAACAACTAGGAGGTATAATTACAACTAATGGCCTAAAGATGACATAAATAAAATAACATTACTAATATTATATGCCCCAATTAAGGGGTAATGAGCCAATAGTAGGGCTTAACATGCCCCTCCCCTTGAGACAAGTGTTCTCCACAACACTTGAGTAACTTTGGATGCTTCTGTATAAAATACTTATCTTCCCAAGTGGAATCTTCAGCCGATAGTT
>JASDQU010372370.1:104907-115326 GCA_032191745.1 Picea mariana
ACCTCCATTAGGGGAACCAGTCAAAAACCCACCACCCATGGGTCAAATCCCCATTTTGAAAATGGTCCCATAGGCCATCACCCAAATACCCTTCTTTTATCCTCCCCCAGGAGTAACAACATACCAAGTTTTTTTTACCCTCACCTTACCTAATATGGTCATAGTCATCCCTATATGGTACTAGAACCACCAGCTATGGTACTAATTTTATCTCTCCCACATCAACCTGTGGTCCCATTGACACAATCAATGGCTCATCCACCCACTCACCCAATCGATCACACAGTTGGGGGAAATACTATTGTTGCCATTGGAAGTCACTCCTAGATTGCAGCAGGAGCAAAGCCCGACGCCCATCAGTTTTATGTCACAATTTGTTTTAAAGGGGTGATCAAATGGATAGAGACTCAAGAATATATCGCTCTAACTCAAAAAACCGGGCTTGGTATGTAGAAAAACAAAGGAGGTCTTGATCTAACTTCAGTCAGTGAGTTGATAATAAAATGAGCATATGGAAGACTTGGTGAGATGAGTGAGCAAGACTGCTTCGGGCATCAGGCCTTTCAGTAGCTTGAGGAGGAAAAACTCAGAATACAAGATCCTCTTGGTTCAGAGTTTCAGGGAGCTGAAAGGTGACTTGACTGGATCCTCCAATTCCAAATCATTCAGCATTTAGAAAATACAACAACTGATTAGAAATAATGCAACTATTACAGTGATCCAACCTACATCATCCTATAATAGTGCAACTTGACTGGATCCTCCAATTCCGAGCTGTTCTAACACAGTGTAAACAGAGAGATGGAAAGAGGCTAACATTCATAAGGCAAGAAGTCTCAAGTGCCAATACATAACCAAAGCAACCAGTGCTTCATCAAAACTTTACAATCGGGAGCCTAGCTCAACCATCGATGCCTTCAAAAATACAAAAACTGAGTACATATACTCAAAAAAATTCGTCTAACAGAGGTGTGCTCGGACCCCCAAGGCATGGCGCCCCTTCAATCAAATTCAAATGGAAATCCTTCATCAGACACCACCTTAACTGTGCATGGATCTTGCAAGGGGGTAGCTGAGCCATTAAGTGTCGAGTTATCGTGTGTAGGTTCTTTGGTCGGACATGAACATCAGATTGGTATGGGCCCTTCAGATCAACTTCCACACTGAATGGTCTTAGGCAAGCTGCCTACCAGAACCTCCATGCCTCACATTCATGGCTAGAATTGAATTTTCAGCTATCAACCTGCTTTTCTTTAATCGCTTCCTTCTATGGTGAGCGACCGAAACTTCGAGCACAAGAAATGACCATGCGCACGCTTTCCGAGCTCGGGAGGCTGGCTTCCCTTATGGTACCCCATGGTCATGACTTGGAGCCCTTTTCTAAGGTGCTTCGATCCCCCTCCTTTCGGGAAATTCCCTCATTCTAGCATTCAGGACCCTTGGTGACTAAAACCCATACGACCTTGCGTTGTGACCGTGGGCCCGCGCCCAAGGTGTTTTCGCATTTCGCATATCACGAATGGGAGGGGGGAGACCCCTGCATTCCAAAATCGTGATTTCTGAAGCTGCAACACTGGGCACCTTCGGCACTTCGTGTTTTGAGGATCCTAGCTGCAGAGAAAAAGTGTTTCAAATTCATGATGGGTGAAGCTGCGACAGAGCCTGATCGCGCACCACGTGCTCCTCTGGGATGGATGGCCTGGATCATTTTGGCGAGATTGTGGGCCTGGGTCCTGGACACCTTTGACACTTCGCATCTCGCAGCTGGGAGGAGGCTGGTCCTCGTTCTTCAAAATCACGATGCGTGAAAAGGCAATAGAGCCTAATCGCGCACCATGTGTCCCTCTCTAGTCTGACGACACTCGGTAATATTGTGGGCCCAAAAAAATTCTCGTGTTTCACGATCTCACACAACCAAAGGATATGGTCCTCTCTCCGAACTCACGAAACTCGAGTTCAAGAAGTAAACCCACGCATAAACTGATTGCGATCAACGGCACTCGTAACTTCGCGAGTGCCCCATGGAGAATTCCGACCGTTCACTTCTCCGAAAACCTCTGCGTTATACTTGGTGTGATTTGGTTGACTGCAATTACCCTCCGACTGTTTCTCTGCTTCATCGATGAATCCTTGCCATCGAAAACAAAATACGCGCTCGCTTGATTTTAAGTCTGAAAATGACTTCTTCTATGTGTTGCGCTTGGCGCTCATGCCTGCAAATAAATAAAATGCATTTGATGGGTTCTTTAAGCCCCATTTCTTCATGTTTACGCCACAGGCTCGAATCTTGGAGAGAAAACGTCCCCTTGCAATAATTTGTGCTAACAACTACCACCATAGGAATCATTAATTATCACAACAAGGACACCACCTCCAACCAACAAGGCACATGAAAGAATAATTAACCTACACTCCCTTCCCAACCACACATCCCACCTCCATGCACATTGTGAACCACTATTGGACACCATACCAATCTCTACCCCACATTTCCTGAGTTATGGAACCTCATTTTGACCCACATAACTGCACCATTATTACCTACGCAGGTTGTTGCGTCAACTATCAAAGAACCTGTTATCACATAAGACTATCAAGGGTCGCAGGTGACAACCATGAGTGAAATAAAGAAGGAAAATGAAATTAAAGTGGCAGAAATCCCCTGCACATTTTAATCCGGGGCCATCTCTAAACACAGTTGGAAGGTTCCCACAGTTAGCAAGCAGATACATTTTTAGCGAAGGCGCTAAAATAGCAGGCATGCCCAGATCGCAGAGCGCGAACAGATCGATGGCCTCTGACCATTTCGACACCAAATGTTGTGAGGCCAATAAAACCCGAAGGGCAGGCCGAAATCCAAACTGTGGTTTTGTGGGGTGGCTATGTGGTGAAAGGCGATGCATTTCAGGCCCAGAAGTGGTCTGGGTCCAAATCATTTTTGACAACCCCGAAATCACATGTGCTTACAATGTCGTATCAAACAATAGCACGTGGACACCCCCTAGTAGTCAAGTCATGTCCAGATCATGAGGGGAGTTCAGCCAATAAACAAACATTGTCTTTTGCACCCAATCCACAAGCGGCATGTGGTCACCCCTTAATTGTCCAACCACACTCTGATCTCGAGGATGATTCAGTTAATGAGAAGGGACTGGTAGCTAAAGCCTCAACTCAGTCCATAAATGGAAGGTGTGGAAGCTCTAACCGAGGAGACAAAACTATTAGCCAAGGTACCACGATGGATGATTTCATCTTGCATTCCCCTGTCGATCTGAGCTTGTGCCTGAGAGGAGGAAACATGCACATTCTGACAGAGGGATGAGCAGATGAAAGATTTGAATGAAATGGCAAGGTCACACTCTTGGCAGTTGTGGACTGAGCTGATAACAAATAGATCGGTTAAGGATTTTATAGAGGGAGGTGTTTTTCAAAGGTTGGAGAGCTGAGAGAGTTTTAGTAGAAGGGCTCTGTATTTTTCAGTTTGTTTTCCTGAGGGCTTGGATTGTAAATATCACGTTATTGAAGATTCCTTTGAGTTGTTTTTATCAAACTGTATTCTTAGTTTACATATTGTTTATGTTTTCTTGTCTAGATGTAATATCTTCGATTTATGGATTTTTGAGGCAGTGGAGGATCTGTTTTCATCTTGCCCATGTTTCATGGTTCAGCAGACGTTTTTTGTTTCTCTTTCTTATTTGGATGTAATTTATCTGATTTATGGATTCCTGAGGCAATGGAGGATTTGTTGTCATATTGCCCATCTTTCATGGTTCAACATACATTTTTTATTTCTTCTTGTCTGGATCGTTGTAAACCCTCTTATTTATGGATTCCTAAGGAGGTGGAGGATTTGTTGTCATCTTTCCCATCTTTTATGGTTTATCATTCAAACACTTGCTATTTTCCTTCTCCTCATCACCACATAAAAATTTTATCTGATAGGTAGCTTAAATGCCTTCATTATTCATGATACTTATGAATCCATACCCCAATGGTCCATCACTGATCTACAATGATACATGTTCTCTTCTCCTCTCCTTACAGTCTCGTTGAGCCACCCACTTAAACCATTTTAATCCATTTTACCCTTTTTTATGGGTATTGGGATTATTCTCTTACAGTCGGAGGGTGATTCTCGGTGCTAATAGAACCATCCTCTTTCAAAAAAAATGGTCTGAGGACCAAGCATGCTTGCACTATATTCTCATAGTATTTCCATTACACTCACCACTTCCTAGCCCTCCCTCAATTCCAAGTCACCTTCAATTTCCCAACCCCCCCTCAATTTCCCAAATCCTCCCAACCCATCTCCTTTATATCAAAAATTACAAACATTCACTCTATTTATACATCACTAAACGAAGGCATGAGATTCCCTTGCATGTTATGTTACTAGATGGATCATTACACATATTGATTCCCACTCATCATTGAAGGACGGGCATGCCAGAGGGCTTCCATCCCACCCATTACACCACCAGTACAAACCCTGATGGAAAAGGATTTGAACAATATCCAACCAAGCAGACATGGAATACCCCCTCCAAGGCCTAACCTCCATCCTTTGACCCCAATTTCCATATCTATTCCACCATGATGCGCAGACTTCCCACCAAACCCATCAAACTCTCATGTAACACATGTTTACGACATTCCCCCTCCCCCATACCAGTCTATATCTAGTTCATATATGGATATTTGGTTCATGAAATTTCCTGAAGGTTCTCATTCCCATTCCATAGGTCCATCCACCTCAGATTCGAATGATTATATCCAATCCTCAACCCAACCTCCATCCATATATGCCTCACCCATTACTCCCACCAATATCAACACCCCAATCTCACTTGTTACAGAATTTTTGTACTCCCTCACCTTTCAATCCAATGAGGACACTATGGAGGTTCTATGCACACTAGATTACCCATGGGACGCCTTTCACAATTGATCCTTTTTTTGTCTCACAACATCTTTCATCCACCCTTAGACACCCCTTTCTATACCATTGAAGCTAAGGATTTTATTCTCCCTATCCATGTGGATTGGTTAAAAAATCCAATACCCACACCTGACACATTTGAAGAAGGAAATATGGAAAATATCTCACCCAAAATCAATATAGACATCTCAGTCAAACCGAATATTGTGGAATAAATCACCCTAAGGGCCACATTCTCTCTAGAGGAAATCATAGCATATAAATACTTCTTCCAAGAATAATGAGATGTGTTTACTGGTCTTACACAAAAATTCTTGGGTTAGACCCAGCCATTGTCCAACACCATATTGACACATGACCCGATGTTTCCCCTGTTCGTTAGAAGCAATGCCCTTTTCACCCTTCTAAAGCCATGGCTATTAAAGCCGAAATCAATAAACTACATGTCGTCGACTTCAACTACATGATAGCCTACACATCATGGGTTTCAAACCCGGTTCTTGTCAACAAAAAATAGGGCACCATTCATGTTTACACTGACTTTCACAACCTCAACCAAGATTTTCCCAAAGACAACTTTCCTACTCTGTTCATCAACCAAGTTATTGGTGCATGCACCAGTCACAAAATCCTTTCCCTCATGGACGAGTTTTGTGGTTATAAAAAGATTCAAATCCATGATGTGGATCAATACAAAACCTCCTTCACCACCCCTTGGGGCACATTTCCATATTGAGTGATGCCCTTCGAAATAAAAATTGCTAGATCCACCTTCCAACGTGCCATGACATATGGCTTTCATGATCTAGCTCAAATTATTCTTTCTTACTTGGATGACCTCACTTCTCATTCCAAGAAGTGCTCACAACACATCGAAGATCTATGAATCATCTTTGAATGTTGTCGAAGATACAATATTCTACTAAACCCCCTAAAATGTGTCTTGTGCGTTACCTCGGGCCACCTATTGAGCTTCATCATCTCCCAACAAGGCATTACCATTGACCCCCTCAAGGTCCAGGCCATCAATGAGATTCCCCCTCCCAAAAACTTACTCCAATTACAAAGCCTTCAAGGAAAAGCCAATTTCCTACAACGTTTTGTTCTCAACTATGTCATTCACTCTCACGGTTTCTTACGCTTTCTCAAACACGACTTTCCATTTCAATGGAACCAACATGCCCAAACTGCATTCGACTCGCTAAAATAAGCACTCAGCAAAGAACCCTTAATTAGTCCCCCTAACTATGATAGGGGTTATATATTGTACTTGTCTGTATCAAAGGTCTCAGTCAATAGTGTTCTCATTCATGTAGAAGATGTTCAGCACGAGCACGCTATCTACTATATCAGCAAAAACCTCTTAGGACCCCCACTCAAATACAATCATGAATAGAAATAGCCCTCGCAGTCATCCTTGCCATTCAAGAGTAGTGAAATTATATCTTTCTTCGTACCACCAAATTTGTTGCAGATTCCAACCCAATGCACTACCTCTTGAGTTGTCACCATATCAATGGAAAATATGCTCGTTGGATCATCATTCTTCAAGAGTGCGACCTAGAGTTCACTACCCAAAAAAGAAAAAAATCCCTCATCTTGGCTGAGGTCTTGGTCGAATTTCCATCTAACTCCTCTAACCCCCCTATCAATGAGGATTTCCCGGATGATCATTTGTTCCTCATATCATCCGACAACCCATGGTACAGTGATATTCTGCTCTATCTCCGAACTCAAAAATTCATCCCTCACCTCTCTCGAGATGATCGTCATCAAATTCGTCACCAAGCCTCCTAATACCTCCTCATAGGATATGTTCTCTACCGCATAGGATTCGATACCATACTACATTGATGCTTCACCCTTGAGGAGGCGGAAAATTTCTTGAATGATTGTCACAGTGGGGCATGTGACGGCCACCTCCCTGACATGACCACTACACAAAATATCATTTAGTCTGGTTACTTTTGGCCCACTCTATTCCATGACTACATTCATGCAATCAAGCATTTTGAAAAGTGTCAATTATACGCCCACAAAGCTCGAGCACCACCTGCTCTTCTTCATCCTATCATAACCATTGGCCCCTTCTGCAAACGGCACATTGATTTCATGACTTGCAACCCCCCATCCAATAATGGGCACAAGTATATTTTAGTTGTTGTCGATTAATTTACCAAATGAGCAGAGGCCATGCCGACCTTCAACAATATAGTAGACACAGTTGCTCGTTTTTTCTTCAATCACATCATTTCCCGCTCGGTGTTCCCCTCCAACTAGTGTCCGACAACAAAAAACATTTCAAGAATGAATTTCTCATTGAACTCTCCAACAAACTAGGCTTTTCTCATGAGTCCACATCCCCTTACTACCCTCAATCCAACGGGAAAGTCAAAGAAATCAATAAATTACTCAAAATCATGTTGCAACAAACAATAGATAAACATAAGACCAACTGGCATCACATGGTTTTCTCTGCCTTATGGGAATATCACACAGCAGTCAAAATTGCCCACAATTTTGTGCCTTTCCATCTCGTCCATAGGGTGGAATTCATCCTCCCCATCAAGTGTGAAATACCTACTCTACACATCGCAATCGAGCTCCTCCCAGATACAACTCCCATCGAGCAACAATTTATCATTCTTGAATCTCTTAAAGAGGACATACGGTCCTCTCTCCAAAACAATGAAGTAGCCAAGAAATGGTCCAAGGTCATCTTTGATCATCAAGTTAACCTGTGGTCCTTCACCGAAGGATAACTAGTGTTGGCCTATGACATTGCACACAAAAAGCTAGGCCACAAAAAATTTGAGTCTCTTTGGTGGGGCACCTATATCATTTTCCCTTTCCTCACCAAAGATGCCTACATTTTGGCCCACCCCGAAGGATATACACTCAAAGACCCTGTCAATGGGTTATACCCAAATAAGTTCTACCCCTAATCATAGCCCCACTACCTCAGGATTTTCTTGCTTTTCCTAGTTGTTTTTATCCTTTTTCACAAAACCCTCCCACCATATGGGCCTAATCATGTGTCCTTGTTTTGACATATGACTCCTCCATTCGCTTACCACATCGGGTATGATGATGGTGCCAGTCATTGGATTTGGAATCTCAATTTGATAGCTTGGGCCATTTACACTCAAGATCATTTACTACTCCACTCCAGTGGTATCTGCCTCGGCCCTACCACCAACAACCCAGATGAATATTTCATCATCATTGGTCTATTCTCGTCATCGATCTACCTCAACATCGATTTATATTCCCATATCATTGTGTTGTAGTTGAACAACCTGTATCGCATTCGTGATCCATGCATGTACCACAAGTACCTACAAATTAAAATTCTATTATGAAATTTTGATTCCATCACATTTACTCATATTCCTAGGAGTCTAAACCAATTCAAATATCACATGGCTAATCAAGTCCTAGATTTTCATTTATCACATTAACATACATTTCAATAGGAATTCATCATCACAATAAAAAAAAGACATCATCATCACATCACATAACCAAAACATAAAAAACATAATCATCAAAATGGTCTACTCATATATATATAGATAGATAGATCGATAGATAGATAGATAGATAGATAGATAGATAGATAGATAGATAGATAGATCACAAATATCATCCATGTTTCCGATAAAAAAATACAATTCTTTGGTTCCTCAACTAGGCCCTCTATACTCAAGACTTCAATCTATACAAAATGGGAGTTCATCGACTCTTATACATTATACAAAATCGGTCTAAGCCCATACAATCTCAAAACTTCCACCTATGGTTACCCTAATTGCAATACATCTCCACCAACCAGAGGATCCCCCTTTGGCGGAATATCCCTCGTTGGAATCTTCCCAGTCATGAAAACCCCCGCTACTGTCACTCATTGGACCAGAATCCGCCAATGCAGGTCCCCACTAATACACTGCTCTAGCACACTCTCATCTTAGATCTGTGGCCACCGATTAATAGGCACCCCATCCAATACAACCTCGAACTTCCATCGTAGGTCCTCCATCTCCTGAACCCGTGTCGCCTCACCATATTTCTCCCATGCCTCTATAGGCCCAACCCTCACCGCATGAGATGGCCCCACCCTCATATCGGCATATTGGTTGTGCCTCCTCACCCTGCCTTCAGTTGCATTCTCATCCTATGCTCCCTATGCCACATGGCCTCCCGACCACAGGGTCCCATGTCTACATATACAAAACAAAAAAGTTGTATTAATACTTTATACATACAAGCATATGAAATCAAAGAACATTTAAATATGAGAAAGTAAAAAAAAATCACCTAGATCACCTTAGTCTTGACCCAATGGAAGATGCATATATGAGTGGTATCTGAAGTCAATACAGTGGTACCGGTAGTCAGGGAATACCTGTGGGGTCTACCACCAGACCCTCTCAAACAACAACACAAAGTAATAACCCACCTCTCCACCATCTTGGCGAGGAAGCAGTTTCCCCCACCTCACCAATCTAGAATCTCACATCCCATACGGATCCAAAATAACCTAAGGGAGTAGAAAGACTACCCTCTCAAACATAAAAGCGCAAATAATAGACCCAAAGGTGAACTCCCCACCTCTCGCAACAACACATCTATCCAATTGCACTACCATGCATGCCTGCATCACACGATCCCAAGAAAACATACGGTCACTCATGGCCTGCTCTGCAATGACCATCTAGGCCCCCGAGACACGCTAGATCCCTAGAGACCCAAATATCCATACCACCATGGCACAAAATGCCTGCATATCCAATGAATCAATAATGGATATAATGATAGAGCCTTCGTTCATCACCATTGTCCCAGTATAGTAACAGTCTGCCAACGCCCCTACCATCACTACTATTGGAATCCTCGATTGCGTCGGCAGATCTATCCCCCAAAAATTGAGTCATGTGATGAAATAAATATCAATGTCAGTAGTAATGCGGAGTACATTCCCTCGCACCTTGAACTCCTACTGCTCAAGTCACCACATCCGTACAGTAAAATCCAACAATGCCTCATGCGGGAGGATCAAAGAGAAATTAAAAAATGATAACAACCCAGCACAGGCCAAATGACGTTGGACACAAGTGCCATCCCCACCAGTCATCGTAACAAATCCAAGTCTCTCTCTCGCCACTGAACCGACATCCTCACTCTCTACTCTGTCACCCACACCCAATCCAAAAAAATTGCATTAGTGTTGTTCCTTAAGAAAACTGATTACACTAGAAAAAATCCTCATTCTCCCCTGCATGACTATTCCCCCAAAATTTGAGCATTTCAGTGTGGCAGTAATGCCAATAGTCGTGCACATCAACCCGACTATACCACTACATCTGCGCACATTCGTACACTTTTCCTCTGACAAGTGAACACAGGAAGTATTCCCGAACACCCAACAGGAGGGCACATAAAAGTGGATATTTTCACAACAGACATGCCCATATGCATGG
>JASDQU010372371.1:5270-15307 GCA_032191745.1 Picea mariana
CGTCAGTTTTTTAATTTGTTCACAATTGACCCTCCACGTCGTTCACGTAGAATGTAGGGCTTACCTCTAGAAAATCTGGAAGGTTCTCAACCCTTTCCTGCCAACCCACTGGAGGGCTCTCCTCAACAAAGTGAATTCCAAGATGTCACCACTCCACAAGTGGAGAGAACTAACTCTCTAGAACATTTCCAAATTTCCAATTCTCAAGAAGACTTTCGACTTCACCCCACCTATGAGAGACGTATTATGCGACTGACCCCTTCTAGAGAACTAGTTGTTCAATCTTATAGATCACCAACTGGACCATTCCTAGGACCTGAGGGTCAAGATCCTTTTTGGGCCACTAGCATTTTTAGACAATATCTCTTTGGCTCTGGAGTAGGTGTTGATATAACTGTCGGACCTGAGCTACCCAAAACCTTTCATCCAGACGCAGTACCTTTTACTACTGCATATTATTTCCCTAGAATAGACACTCCGCCAGTTGACCACATCTTGATCCTCCCTCTACAAATAGTCCATTACACCAATACTATGAGTCTTCACACTAGGATTACCACAGCTAGCCAAACCCCCATTGGAACACCTCTTTCTCCTAGAGTCACCCCGACACTTCCACCTGGATACCGTGCATTGAATGCCTCCATTTCCACTCCTACGCAAACCCCATTCGGAACTCCTGGTGGTCCCACTCCTTCTGGGCACTCTCCTCCCAGTTTCATTCTGAAACTTCCTCCACCCGCTTTAAGAGGATCGTTTCCATCCTCTATCAGCAGCACTGATCCTAGTAGCACCATTCCGTCGTTCACACCAAATTACCAGATTCCTGTTGGTGGACAATTTCACTAAGGAGGCTCAACTCAACCCCCGATTGGGGGACAACCCCCACCTACCCCACCCTACAGACAAAACATACCTCCATCCTTGGCCCAGTATTGGAACCATCTAATACAACACAATTCTCAATCGACTGGGGGGAAACAACCTCAAGCTACTGCCATTATACCCCCTAGTATAGGCCAACCATATCCAGGTACGTCGAATCCTATCTGGGGCTCGATCGCTCAACCCCATGCCCCTGTTCAAGGGTACAATCCTATGAGTTACTTGCCTCTACAACAACCACCGAATCTACCTAGATCCTCGCATTACATGCAGACTGCGTATGGTCCCATTGGTTTTCCAATGGGACTTCCTCCCCAAAGCCACCAATACCTGCATGTGAATAGACAGTTACCCTTTTTAGCCACCCTAGATCTTCCAGATCTGTCGAGGATTTTAAATGATCTGATTCATCACTCTCCCCAATGGCCCACCATTCCAGCGAAACTACTGTCTAACATCCCTAAATTTGATGGAAAAGAGGGAGAGGACCCGAACAATAACATCATGACTTTTCACCTTTGGTGCTTATCCAACTCCTTGATGGATGACTTTATTTGTTTACGCCTTTTTCAAAGAAATCTCACGGGTTCTTCCACAAAGTGGTATATAGAATTACCACAAGGTTTCTTCGCCGACTTCAACACCCTCGCTATGGCTTTCCTCACCCACTACCAGTTACTGATCCGCTATGAGACAGGGACCGAGATTTTGAATTCTTTCAAACAAAACAAAGCCACTCATATCTCTGATCACATTCATGAGTGGCGATGAAGTTGATGTCTCATAAAACTCGAACTTCCTGATCAGTTTCTAGAAGAGTGGTTCATGAAATCATTCATGAATGACATCGGTCATGACATCACCATGGGTGGATTTTTCACAGAAGAACAGGCCATTAGTCATTCTCAATACCTAGACCTCGTTTACTCACAAACGGGTACTCTTTACGACTTACTCCCTGATGCACCTTGTCCTTCTACTTCTGCCACTTCAACTACTCCTCCTACCTCTCATGCAGCTGACGGTGTGATTGACAGTTTCCATGCCCAAACACATTCCATCCAAACCTCTAGCAACAACCCTAAACCCATTTATTTTAATGTTCAAAATGCTCCGTCTCCTACCCCTCCCACCAGAAAAACTTCTAAGGTAAATGTTGTCCAATCTACCCCCGCCAGTAAAAACAAATCCAGAAAGGGAAAGGGTAAGAATAAGGAGGAAAAAAATACTTCACAAGCAGAGAGAACCAAAACACCACCCGTTGATGATAGGGATAAGCGCAAACCCCAATACCCTTGTCTTATTTGTGGTGATGATCACTACACTAAGGATTGTCCACGACGCACCGAGGTTACTATGTTCCTTCAAGGGACCTCGAAACTACCCACTCCAGTCATTTTGTCACAAACCTTTCCTTCTCAACAATAGGCCCAATTGGTCATTCACGACCGACCATCCCCCTCCACTACATCCTATGTCTTAATGTGTACAGGTGATTCAATGCAAAGTGACATCACACTTACCACTCGAGCCAAAGATTATTCTTCCTCTAAAGAGAAGGTTGATGCTACACCTCCTTCATTGGTCCAACCCTCTCCTACGACTCCCCCTACCAATGGTCCTATTCATATCGAATGACCGAGCCTCGACACAGTCCTTCGCCCTCTTCCAAAGGGCGTCGTTCGAAAATTGGCTTTCAAGCCTCATGCCCGTGCTGCCCAAAACTACAACATTGTTGAAGATCTGGCCCAAGCACCATCCATGATGTCATCCCTTGAAGTCTTTCAAAGTTGTCCTACACAACAGAAGGCACTATTGAAATCTATCGGTGGAATAGACCCTACGGATACAAACTTAATAATTTTTGACTTGGAAGATCACATTCCAAGGTTACCCCCTCAACTCGCATTCCAAATACAAGTGATTGTCTCCGACAAAAACATTTGTAGAACTGTTATCGAGGAGGGTGCCTCAACGTGTGTCATGTCTATTACCTGTTGGAAAGCCATCAACTCTCCCTCTTTGACTGAATCCCATAACACTCTCAAATCCTTTAATGGCTCCCGTTTTAAGCCTTACGGTGTCCTCCCTTTGCTGCCAATCATGTTAGAAGGAAAAATGGTCCAAGTCGAAGTAGACGTCTTCGATGCTCCTTTCGATTACAACCTCCTTCTCGGTTGTAGCTGGATTGATTCCATGCATGCAGTTGTGTCGACTCTTTTTCATGTTGTACGTTTCCCACATCAAGGAAAGGTAATTATCGTCGACCAATTAGCCTTCTTTAAATCAGATACATGCACTGGCAACGTACTGTTTATTGCCAAAACTCCCCCCGGATATGCGAATGTAGGTGTGGGTCTTCACAAAGACTCATCGTTAATGGGTACCTTCCCCATCCCACCACTTGATGTTCCATATCCATCTGTCGCTTCAATCAACATGATCTCCACCAGAACCCCTGCATCTCATGACCCATGGATAGTACCCGACCCCGACATTCATTTTTGTTATGGCGACAAAATGCCTTTGAGTCTGGTTGATTCTGCCTATTAGGCCATTCGATAAGCAACCCCTTCTACCCCCTCTCTTGGTGATTTATCTCCGGATCATTTCCGTGTCAATTTTCCCACAGACGAGATGATTATGTCTGTCATGGAAGACACCCCCTGGGATGATGGACATCACCGTTCCATCCTCTTCCTGGAGTAACACACCATCGAGAGCTACCAACGAATCTTGACACCGTCGACCATTGTTGTCATTTCAACTATTTCCGAGTCCACACATGATGTGGTTTCCGAAGGGAACTTAAGCAATATCTCACCCACTATTCCCCTCAACATATCCATCAAACCTGGAATTGTTGAAAATGTGCATATCGGAGCTTCGTGTTCCCCTGACGAGATCGTCACCTACAAGTCACTTTTCAAAGAATTTTGTGATGTCTTCGCCTGGATCTATGAAGAAATTCTGGGTATTGACCCTGACATTGTGATACATGAGATTAAGACATACCCAGATACTAAACCCGTCCGGCAAGGCTTTCATCTAGTTCACCCACGTAAAGCAACCGCTATCAAACTTGAAGTCGAGAAACTTCTCAAAGCCAGATTTATTTACCCGGTGGCCCTCACTGACTGGGTTTCCAATCTTGTCTCGATAGACAAGAAACAAGGCACAATCCGCGTGTGCGTTGATTATAGGGATATTAACAAAGCTTGTCCTAAAGAAAAATTTCCTACCCCCTTCGTCGATCATATTGTCAACGATTGTTCCGGAAGTGAAATCTTCTTTTAATGGATGGTTTCTCCAGATATAATCAAATCAATATTGTTCTCGAAGATCAACACAAAATCGCTTTTATTTTTCCTTGGGGAACTTTTTCTTATCGGAAACTTTCTTTCGGTCTTAAAAACATTGGTGCAACTTTGCAACGCACTATGTCTTATGCCTTCCATTATATCAAGCACATCGTGCAACCATATCTTGACGACTTACCTACTCATTCCATGCACTGGGTCGATCATCCCATACACCTCCGAGCCATTTTCCTCCGATGTCGATTTTACCATATACGCTTGAGTCCTCACAAATGCGTTTTCTGCATCGAGTTTGGTCGACTTCTAGGCTTTATCATTTCACATCAAGGGATCAAGGTAGATCCTTTGAAGGTCGAGGTGATTCTCAATCTCCCTCCTCCTTCTACACTTCGCTAGTTACAAAGTTTGTAGTGGAAAGAAAACTTTCTTCGTCGTTTTATCTCGAACTATGCCGAGATAACTCTTGGATTTACGCGACTACTCAAAAAGGGGTTCGAGTTCGTATGGGATACCATTGCAAAAAAATATTTCAAATCTCTCAAATTGTCCCTGACACGTGCTCCGCTTCTCTTTCCCCCCGATTACAGTCGCGATTACTTCCTCTACCTGGTAGCTTCGGATTACACCATCGCTATGGTCCTTGTCCAGGAGGATGATTCTCATGACGAACATGTTATCTATTACTTGATTCGAAGCCTAATGCCTACCGAAACCAAGTATTTACATGTCGAAAAACTGGCCTTGGCCGCCGTCCAAGCAGTTCAACATTTCCAGCACTATATCCTCTCTCGCAAGACTACGGTAATTTCTAACTACAACCCTATGCAACACATTCTCACCTGTCAACTGCTAGGGGGAAGATACTCCAAGTGGATCGTGATACTACAAGAGTTTGACTTAGAATTTGAACGCGCTAAGTCCGAGTTGATATGCGACTTTCCCTACTCCGAAACGGAAAATGTAGCAGTCCATTCATTACCCAATGAATCCCTTCTCCTAATCAATTTCGATGATCTTTCGTACGGAGATATCATCATATATCTCCAAACCCAGACTTTTCGGCCCAATTTGTCCAGTACTGACCAACGTCGAATACTCTACCAAGCCCGTCAATATATTATCCTGGGTGATACTCTTTATCGTTGTGGGATTGACTCAGTTTTTTGACGCTGCCTCACGTTTGACGAAGCCAAGAAAGCCTTAAATGACTTCCATTCTGGAGCCTGTGGTGGTCATATGTCCGGGTATGCTACTGCCTAGAATATCTTACGAGAAGGATATTTTTTGCCTTCATTATTTAACGATTGTATAATTGCCATCCAAAAATGCCACGCTTGCCAGACCTACAACCATAAAATACAGTCACATCCTGTTCCTCTTCACCCTGTGGTATCTGTCGGTCCTTTTGTAAAATGGGGTATCGATTTCATGACATGTCACCCCCACTCGGTCGGGGGGCATGGATACATTATTGTAGCTGTATATTATTTTACGAAATGGGCCGAGGCGATGCCGCCATTTGACAACACCGAAAAGACCACAACATTATTCATATTCAATCACATCATAGCTCGTTTTGGTGTTCCTCAGGCTATCGTCACCGATCACGGTAGCCACTTTAGAAACTTCATGATGTCAGAACTCACTGAAAAATTGGGTCTTCGCCATGAAAAATCAACGCCCTATTACCCACAAGCCAACGACCAATTTGAAGCGATTAACAAATTCCTCATTACCATGCTTCAACGAATGATAGGGATTCACAAAACAAGTTGGCACATGATGTTGTTCTCAGCATTGTGGGCCTACTGGACTTCCGTTAAGTATTTTACCGAGTTTACACAATTCTGGTTAATCTATGGTCTTGAAGCCATCCTTCCGATAGAATGTGAGATACCCTTCCTGAAACTAGCCGTCGAACTCCTCCCAAACACTTATGTCGAAGAAGAATGTCTGTTGTATCTCATGCGATTAGACGAAACTCGTCGCGATGCCACCCTAGTCATAGAAACCCAGAAGAAACGTGTTAAAGCCCAATACGACAAACATGTCAAGCCTCGTGTTTTTTCGAAGGTGATCTGGTTCTCCTTTACGAACAAGATCGAGATGTGTTAGGGGCTGGAAAATTTGAAGCTATGTGGCGAGGTCCCTATATCGTGAAACAATTTTTGGAGAAAGGATCTTACGAGTTAGTAGATTACGATGGTATCCCTTTAAGTGAACCCAGAAATGGGTTGTACTTAATGAAGTACTATTCCTAAAGATCACATGTGCATGAGTACTTGTATTTTATTGTATCATACTTCTTGTGTGTTACTATAGTATGTTTTTTTGTTATTTGGTCTCTGCCCTTATGTTACATTGTGTTTGATTTCCAGATATTAGAGTCTTCGCTACCCCACATTGGCTTCACTGATGGCGCTAGCCATAGTACTCAGAACCTTGCTTCTACTGCTTGGGCAATTTATGCTCCTACAAACGAACTTATCACTCTACGAGGTGTGTGTCTCGGTTGTGCGAATAACAATATTGCATAGTATAGCGCCATTATCGAATTATTGATTGATGATATCTAGCTTGGTATCCGTCACTTTTTTGTACGACTCGATTGACAGCTAGTAGTACTACAGTTAAGTAATGTCTATGTTATTTAAAGTCCTACTTTATTATGGGTATATTTACAAATTCACCTCTTGGAACGTTATTTTGATTATATTGAGTATCAACATATTCATAGATGTCTAAATACATTAACTAATGCATTAGCTAACTATGTATTAGATAGACATTTGGGCCATTTATAAATCAATCACATCACATGTATCATGCAAATCAAGATAAGCTGGTAGAAGTCGTATATATGTATATAATGATCAAAAAGTTTTTTACAAAAAAGTTTCGTCCAAGGACCAAAATTTCAAAATCTGAAACTCATAGCTTCTAAGAAGTAACGTCATGGATGACGCTCCCGATAACACACGACTGCCCAGGCAACCCTACCAAATAGTCAGCCGATTTACTCTGACACGCCCACCGTATGGCACTGATAACGCCGCGGGACCTCTCCGATAGGCATGTCCAGAATGTCAGCAATCAACCCCTCTAAGTTTTGTTCCACTGCCTCATAATCTTCAGCATCCCATCGTGGCACTGGAGCCACCTCTCCTCGTCGTTGAATAGGAGAGGTACCTGGAGGTCAGTATGGTCCCACATCTATGTCATTCAAAAGTGATTTTTGATCAGTTCTTGGGCAAGCATAAAAAACATTTCATATGATAAAAAATTACAAAAACATTTAAAAGAACAAAATGTGTACTTCTTACTTAGATATCCCCACTGAGCATCCTCAGGTAGGGATAAGTCCAGGTCCCCTCAGAAATCCAATCTAGCATAGGCATAATCATCTACCATCATCATATGTGGCCGCAACCAGTCAAAGAAAAAATCATTGTACTTGATGATAGGCCCAGCTACATGTCGGGCCATGAGGTTGCACCACCTCAGCATCCTCAGATCCTCTGGAGCCGGTAAACCCCACTCAACCTGCAACCCCAAATGGCCACCTTTTCTTTGCTTCTTTTCGCCTCTGGAACACAGTACTGACGACAATACTCACTCATAGGCAACCCGCCACCTCGGCTACCGGTCAAGCTAACGTGGTACCCACGCCATGATAATCCTGTTAGGAAGTAAACGTCCTCGATATCCAAGGAAAATGTGTGGAACCCCACGTGGAATACTTGTTGGTCCACGTCCCACATATGAACGAGATACTCCAACAACCTGACTTGAGCCCTCATACTCGAGATCCAAAATAATTTCAAGAGACCATAGTATTGTAGAGTGGCAACGGTGCCCGAGTCATTCCCGGTAATAGCATCATCTTCTTCATGATCTCTTTCACGCCACTCCAAAACCATCGTGACGCTTAAATGCCTGCACAAGAACCATAAAAAGAGAGTCAGCAACCCTTTTCAAGACTTGGCACTTTTTTCATTGAGAAAAAATATTTTCATTTTTCATTTTGTAGTTTGTGCAAGTGCCCCTTTAGCATAGTGCGAGGTTCTCGTAGGTGCCTTTGGGGCCACCCGCAAGAATCATGAATTCTCACAGGTCCTGTATGGATAGCCTGCGAGAACGCCTGGGTGCAAGTTTTGGCCCTGAAACAAACTCAAAAACTTGAAATTTGCCAATAATAACAAAAAATTGAACCATGAAAAGGTAGAAGACAAGGAGCTTACCTCACTGACAGAGATGGTTCGCCAAATGGTTGCTTGTACCTTCTGCAATCGAGCACTGAAATTCAAGGGCAAAAGAGGGGTTTTGGGCTAAATTTTTGGCAAAGTCACAATAACTATGGTAAAAGCCTTTTTACCCACTTATATTTGTTTTTTACCATGTTTATGATTTTTATATTATTTTATTAATCAAACCTAATGCCTAATAGCCCTATGAGTGCGACTTTTGCAGATATAATGACTTTGAAGTCTACATGAAAGAGTATGGATATTTTTTCTTTTTCATCGCATGTTTAATTATTTTTTATGGTTTTTAGACAAAACCTCAAGCTTGGTCTTTGTTCGTTCTCACGCTCAGAAATACATAAGAAAGTAATCGAGCACACTTTTATCATTTTTTGGGCTCATCAAGGTTGTACGAAAAAGGAACCCCTTGGAGTCATCTTTAATCTCTTTTCAAACTTTCTAAACATGAAAAGATTGTCGAGCGATCTTGCTATTTTCATGCTCGTTAAAGTATTTGAAGAAAGCGTCTGTTGGGCGATAATTTATCTTTTTTTCGATCTCTTCAGACTACTTTACGAAACAGGAACTAAGAGAGTTCTCTTTTAAGTGTTTTTCCAGACTCTATAATCATGAAAAATCTTCGAGTTTTCTATCTTTGGACTCGTTAAACAAACATCGAAAGACCTGTAATAGGACCAAACCACTCTTTCCTAGGGTTCGTTAAACATACTCCGAGGGACTCATTCGAAGGATGAGATTACATTAACAAGCATATGTTATCCTCCTCAATATTGCGTAAAAATAAAGAGATACTCACCAGAAATGGTGGGGGGAAATTTGGGAAAGGGATGTGTTTTCGTATTCATATTATTGGCAGTAAGTGTTGCTCTTGAACATGACACTCCCTATTCATTATTTGAAACCGGTTTGGGAAATACGTTTGTCTCTCATTCGAATTGCCACAAGGTCATATCCTAATTCGTCTCTGAGTCAGTGCTTCCAAATCATTTTTCATGTCATTCATATGTTCAAGAGAAGTTCTCTGAAACCTCTATTGAGTTAGCCATCTGCAGTTGTCCATTCTCTCCATGTCGGCCTTTCCTGTGTCCAATTCAACCTATATCATACTCCGTTTCACCTTCAAAATATGTTACTCATTTTGTGTCATTGATGGGGGATACATCAAGGCCCTCCTGTGATGAGTTTTGTTCCGTCGACTCCAACTCATTATCCAAAAACAAGACTTAAAAATTATTTGGTACCTTGGAACTTTCATGCCTCAATGGCAAGTTTCCTCTTTTTCGATAGTGGGTTTTCATCATTGACGCCTGATCGAGAGATTCCGTCGAATGTTCAAAATCAACTCATTTATTCTCATTCGGTGGATTGTAATAGTGTACCTTGGGAGTCATTGACATTAATGGTTATTTCCCTCGCACTTGATAACGATTGCATCATTGACTGGTAATCAAGTGGTTTCTACGATGTTCGACTTCAGCACATGTAATCACATGGTTAGATTCATACTTTCAGGTGATGGGATTGAAGACCCTGGGTCTCATCTTTTTTGATCCAGGTTGCGATGGAA
>JASDQU010372371.1:33852-51057 GCA_032191745.1 Picea mariana
AAAAGTGGGAGTGGATAGTCCAATCAGGAAAAGATGGGGTGTTTTCAGAATCCCTTTGGAGGAAACCTACTTAGACCACCACGTTTCGAGATGAGGCTATGTGAGTGAGAAAGTGGCTTTGTGTGTGAGTGCAATTGTACCAAATTTTAGTTATTTATATGTCACCTTGCAACATGTGGACGTCGCTTGGTCCTTTACAAGAGTTTGATTACCTAAATAAGCTAGATGTCATTGGTACAACCTTGCAGAATTTTTAAAATCCCTAGGAAACTAGCATGTGGACATTGTGGTCCGTTACTATCCTTTATCTCCCTATGTGTGAGTTAATCTAGAAAAGCATGGAAACTAGCCTAGATTGAACATGTGGGCATGTGTGGGCCCGTTACAAACTTTTAAACTCTCCTAGTTTTTTGATCTAAGAAAGTAAAATTGCAACAACTATCTACTTTGTAAAATGTGGGCATGTATGGGCCCTTACAAAGTTAAGATATGTTTGAAAAATGAAACTAAGAGGGGTCTCAAAAAGAGCCTTTGTCCTCTCCTAAAAGTTTTGAAATTTTGTTTAAGGGAGATGAAAACGTTTTCGCAATCCTTTTTTGGTTCTCAAGATCGCTTAATGACACGAGAGAAGAGCATACTCAAGATTGTTTACTTGCAATTTCTAGTCCCATATGTGATTTTAGATGTGATTAGAATTGATGTTCAACTTAGATTTATAAACCAAAGCAAGCCATCCATGTGGCAAGAAGCAAAATAGGGAAAATGAATTTTATCCACCTAAGTGCCTATGTTTGCTTGATTATCCCCTTTATAAGTTGAGGGGTCTAAGTGGTGCAGTATTCAGAGCATGCATATCATCATTCTTAACAAGGAAAATGCTTTTTCCCCACATCCAAGAGCTTACAATGTCAAATTTAAGTCCAAATGCGCGGCCTCCTGTGTAGACAGTGCCGCATATGGCGCCTGCGCGCTGAAGGAACTGAAAGGAAAAGTGCCTGTGTGCCCGACATGCGCCTGTGGGTTATAATACCCGCGCGCCTAAGTCAAAAGTCCGAGGAAAAAAAATCTGGATGGATTTCTCTCCAATGTCTCTTGAATTGACTGGCTAGCAGGTCGGCAGAGGCCGGTTTATGAACCTGCAAGTTAATGAAATCAAAAGGAAAGCAAATAAATCCAAAATGAGGGAGGAATTAATACCTACTCCCCAGTGGAGTCGCCAATCTGTTTGCACCCAATTTGTCACTAGGTGAGCAAATTAAGAGTGCTTACATGCCCAGTTGGGCTCTGCTAGGCATGACAGCTGTAAGGTAAAAGGTTAGAGAAAGAAACAAAGAAACAATAAGCAAAAACAAATTAAAACTAATTAAAACTAAGAGCATATGAAATAATGAAAAACAAATGTAAATGGACCAATATAACCAATGTATAAGCTGATCTGATTGATGAAATCCAAAGACACAAAGAAGAAAGGGGACCTGGGTCCCTTCTTTCTCCAATGGAAGGCTCTTGAGGCCCTCACTGATTGCTCTCCTTACAATGAAAATATGGAAATGTGGTTGAAAGAACTCCAAGCTTGTTCACTCAAGAGAGGGGTGAATAGCTCTATGAAATGCAGTTTGTGATGTTCATTGCCAAAGAATGGGTCCTTAGCAATCTCAGCAGCATAACAGTATGAAGAATTCCTTTAGAAAATGGTGGTCATTCATGGCTTTTTATAGCCAAGCATTGGGTTATTATGTGACCTCTTTTGAATGTGAAAAGGGGCTCTTTAGGGCACAATTAGGTCTATGACTAGCCCACCATGAGGATTGAGCTCGGATTTGATGTCAAATTGACTTGGGAGCCGATCCATTAGTGGTTGGGAGGCCGACCAATTTCAATAAATGCGCCGTTTAGCAGGTGCGTGGGTTTTTCGCCCCACAGCCGCGCCTTTTGCACATATGCGCGCCTTGTACGTTACTGTTGCGCGCGTATGCGCGCGCGCCTAGATGATGTAAAGCGCGCTTCAAATTTTTGGTCATTTGTATAGTTTTTGACCCTTTTGCAATGCTGTGGAATTAATCCTGTGCCATGAATGACTCTTTTTGTTGTGACGATGCGGTGTTCTTGTCACCCTGTGCGGACGAAATTTCAGTGATAACACCTGGAGTCCTAAATTCTTCAGTAATTTGAAAGATGGCCCACGATTTTATCCTAGGGTCACGTGGAAGACTTCATTGATGTATTAATACCCTCATGAACTTGATTTTACACATGGGGAAAAAAGGAAAGGCCTATGGAAAAAAATTTCAAGTGTTCAAAGAGAGCCCGAGAGCTAATTCAACTCCTTAGATTGAATGATCCTAGACCGGGAATTCGCGTGAGCCCCAGGAGGTGGTGGGGGTTTGCATCAAATTTTTTTTCCCCTCTCCCGCTCTCACACTCTCTTTCTTCCTCTTTTTGTTCTCTCCTTCCTACATAGCAAGGAGATAAATATCCTTGACCTAGACATGTCAAGAACTAGACCCAAACCTATACATAGAAAGACCTACACATGGCAAGACATGGAGCATGATCTAGACCTATATGATGACCATGACATAGATCATGACATAGACCTATACCATGAACTTGACCACAACATAAATCTAGAGCTATATTTAGATGATGACCCAGATCTTGACGTAGACCATGACCTAGGCCACAACATAAAGCTTGATATAGATTTATACGTTGATCTAGAGCTTGATGTAGACCATGACATAGACCCCCCCATTGAGGAAAATATATGAAATTATCTTACTCAAACATTTTTCAGATCCTTCTTGGCTAAATCAAGATAAACGAGAATATCACCCTATGTTTATAGCCATCATAACTGATATCCTAATTCACAAGTATTATTTACAAGTGCTTAGGTTGTTTTTTTATAATTAAAAGCTTGTTGAAAAACTCATTTTTATGTAATTTTCTGAATATATGAGATGCTTAAATAAATATAGAGACAAAAGTAAAGACACCAAGTCAATAATCAACACATATGAGACATAAAGAAATCCTTTATTTCATTCCAATTCATCAAAGAATCGTTCTCTTTACAAAAATTTCCTGAGAAAGTTTTGGACCAATGTTAAAATTAGACGTCCCCGATGAAAAATACAAAAGGACTTCTGATAGAAAATCAAAACCTGAACTTGAAAACATGGATCAACTTGCCATAGATTGCTTCCTGCTAGACACTACACAATAGCCTTTGTCAGTCATAAAAAATAATTCACAAACAGACAAGTCTACACAGACTATCAAAGATAGATCAGTACCTCTGAGAAACAAGTGTCTGAATGATGTAATTCAACCTTGAATCTTGTTGCCTACAATAAGACCCTGCTATCATAAAAAATAATTAGGCTTCTAATTTATTAAGGAATGAATGAAAACTAAATTATCTCAATAAAACTCAAGAGCAAATCTTAGTATGCTTCTCCTTCTATCCCCCTCTTGTTCCTCCCTTTCCTTTTTCCTTTAAGAAAATTAGAATTGGTTGAAGTAGTTGAACTACTTCATTAGTTAAGTTAACTAAAAACTCAAAGAAATTTTTAGTTAGGGGGAAAAGTTATAAATCATAATAAGGGTTTTTAAATAAATAATAACTAGTAGGTGGGACCCCTTGTGACTCCCCTTTAGCTTTTAACAATCATAACACAACTAGTTAATTAAACAAAACATCCCTCCTTGTGACTCCCATCATCACATTCATATTTGACAATTCATCTCAATGATATTTGAAATTATTTTCAAAATATATTACTCATATATCCAAAGATACCATGCTCTCCAAAATTTATGAAGTCAACTATTCTCAACAATAAATAAATAAATAAAAACTTAAAATCCATATTTCCAACTTTGAGATACAATCCTTCCTTTGTTGTTGTTGTCACCTTTTGATCTCTTTGAATTTGCCTTTGGCTATCATGAGACTTTAGGCCTAATCACCGAGCCAAAATCTATTTCATAAACAGAGCGAGTTCATGGATGGCGAAAAAGAACATACTTGTAACCAAAAATCCTTAAAAACACGATCTTGGTCGAGGAGCTCTTCCCTTGCCTAAAAAATCGGAGCTTAACCACAACGAACAACAATTGAACAATATCCAAGCTAGGGTGACGATCAGTGGAAGAGGTATGGAGTGACGTGCAGTAAATGCACATCGCTTCCATCCTTTACGCATTCAATTACTTAGTACACGCCAACCAACCATCCATTTATCCATTCAATTAATCCATGCATCAAAGCCAACATCCATTACTTGCCAAACGTGCCACCCTATATCACATAACCATTGTCAAACATACCATAATGCATATCGAATGTGCCTTCATATAACTCAATACATCGAATAGCCACAAACTTTGTTCGCTAGGAATAACAATAATCCTTTTAATTTCATTTGCATATAATGTAGCATGGCATAGTATGGTATAGGATAACTTAGTTCCTTTTCCTTAGATTTTTCCATGGGCATCTTTTCTATTTTCTATTGCTCTTATTTCCTCTTATAACTAACATGTGTCTTGTGCAGGTACAACATGTGATAATTCATGGCTTAAACAACAATTCCTTAAACATGAATATAATCCATTCATATAAATAATTTGGAGCTTAGAGCATGAAACCCACACATAGCATGCATTATCCATATGTGATTATATCGCAAATAAAACTAAGATATCATCATCAATCAAGTAGAACCTTGTAAGAAGTTTCAAACATCAGTATAAACATCAAATAAGAACCAGACCTGATCCTCCAATCTACAAGGGGGTCCCACCTACTAGTATTACATATATCATTAGCTTATAATATTAGGATTTAGCAATATTTTGCGGGCGAAATCCTTGTTGCGATTTTTATCGTCAACAAACTGGAGACTCCACATGGAATTTTTTTTTCAACAGATTTAGAACTCAGAACTCATGGTTTCACAGACCGAGAACAACAGATCAAGAATATATAACTAGAAAATTTTTCAATGGGGGAAAGTGAGCAAATTTAATGGAAAAATGACGGGAATTTAGGAATAACTCATGAAAAATGTTTAAGTATGAGGGGGTTTATCTATGTATGCATAATCATTCAACCGAAATCTACTCTTTACTTCAAGGAGAAAAATTATGGGCTTGCTCTTTTAATTTTTCAAATGGATGAAGAAATGGAAAGCAAAAGTGGGAGATAACCAATTTTTTTATAAGGCAGCAATGAAGCAGATAACAAATTCAAGAGTGCTTTCACGGGGAACATCGTAACAATTGTGTAAGCTTGATTGTTATTGCCACTGTGCAAAAATGATCCAACATCTTATTCTTGACCAAAATCAATTAAAAAGGAAAAGGAAATAAAAATCATAACATAATTAAAATTGCAGAACTTAAAACAAGAGAGATAAAATGACAGAATGTAAAAGCAATGTGAAATTGTTAAAAACAGAAATCAGAAATCAGATTACTATAAAGCAGAAATGAAAAACAATAAAAATAAAAAATGAAGGCAGAGCTAGATTACTATAATACAAAAAACCCAAAAAACGATAGAACTTTTCAAGTTGGTTCCATGTAATGTTTCAAGTGAGAAATGTTAGTGCTGTAAGAAAACAATCACTCCTGTAAATATTTTAGAATATAAGAATTAGTACCCAGGACAAAAGCGATCTTGAAAGGACCCGGCCATAATTTTTGAAATTTTGAGACCATTGATGGTCCTTTAGAGTATATGATTAGATCATCCAGATAAATATGAATGTTGATCAATTCGTTAGAAGTTATCTGTATAGGTCTTTTAAAAGTGGTACTTGCATCAGGTAAGACAGAGATCATATGGTCATGAGTCAGAGTACCCCAATCAGTGATAAATATGGTTTTGTAAGCCTCTTCCCCTTTTACCTTGATCTGATTGTAACAAAAAAAACCGTCAAGTAAGGACATCATTTGTGACCTCACAACTTGTTGTAGAATCATTTCCATATTAGGGAAAGGGGAAGGATTTTTCATAATATCCTGATTGAATGTGTGAAAATTAATGTAGAAGCTAATATGATCAGTGACCTTCGAAACAAGTACTAATTTGGAAATCCATTCAGGGCACTTAACCGAAAAGGTGATTCCATCCTTCAATAAATTTTCCAACTCCCTTCGAAGAGTTGCTTTCAATGTAGGGTCTATAGGTCTTTTCTTTTTCCTAACTAGTTTTATGCCTTCCTCGAGGGAAACGGTATGATGTATAAGACCAGGATCAAAACCATGAATATCCTCATAATACCAAGGCAAAAACATCTTGGAATTCACCAAGTAGCTTGGCAAACTTCAATTTTTCTTCATCAGAACATTGGGCATCTATTTTAACATCCTTTGGAGGTTCAGGTGTCCCAATGTTCAAGGAGAAGGTTTCACCCACCTTCCATTTTGAATCCTCTTCTTTCTTTTTCTCTTTATTGCCTACATCACTCGATGAAAACAAACTTTCTAGGGGATTCAAGCCTTTAGGAATCTTGTCATATTCTATGGATATAATTTCCTTGGGCTTAAAAGGTTCATTTTGAATGAAAGCACAAATGCTCTCATCATTAGGGAAGACCTGCCAAGATTCTATATTTTCAGGGATGTATGGACAATATAGAGATTGAAAAGTACAATCAGGCCTATGTGGAAGAAGTTGTCGAGTAGGAGAGGCTGCAAAAAAAGCTAACCGATCAGCCATCGAGTTCAGTTCCCTCTTTACATGTGTGATGTTGAAAGATAATAGATTTAAGATAAGTGCCCAAAGAGTTTAGGTGTATTGTTTCATCAACTTGTTGCTAGGGGATTAAATCTTATGTATAAGGTTCAGAACAAGATCAGAATCCCCAAAAACCAAAAGGTGACCAAAACCAATATTATAGGCATTTTCAATTCCTAGTAATAAAGCTTCAAATTCAGTGACATTGTTCGTGCAAGCAAACTCGAATCTATAAGAAAAGTTATGGATTTTTACTACAAGAGAAATCAAGATAATGCCAACTCTAATACCTTCATTAGAAAATGAACCATCGAAGTGCATGTGCCACATACTATTATCTAAATCAACTTCTTCCAAGGGAATGTTATCCTCCTCAAAAAATATGGAGTACACTCCTAGGTCTTCTTTGATATAGTTTACATTAGGTTGTGGGACACTCTCTATGTAAGGTGAAATCCTTCCCTCTCGAAGGACTATAATTTTTTTACCATTCTGAGGAACAGATAAATGTGTTCCGTTGAGTGAGAGGTATCCACCTATTAAGGCTTTCCAATCTCTTCCCAAGATGATTGAGTAATTTCTTACTGGCATGTCAATTACCTAAATGCTAAGGGTTGTCCTTATTTCATGGTGTGCGCACAAAACTAAGGTCACATCTTTAATATCACCTATGGTCGTTTGTTGTAGACTMTTATAGGAGAGCATTCTACTGGCATTTTCATTTGTACAAGACAAGCCTAGCTATTCCATAATAATCTTCGACATCACACTTGGGCTCGAACCGCCATCAATGAGGCAACAATGGGATATTTTATCCATAATATTTACAAAAATATAAAAGGGGGATTTTTTACAAGGTATCTAAAGTTATGTAGACCTACTTTATTTACAGACAAATCCTATTCATTCATATCTTCAGAAAGGTTGGCTACAATAGAAGCCTTTCCTTCCATGAATTGTTTCATATGCCTCTATTTTTTCAGGGACGACAACCATGTCCAAAAGGGTGGCATCTTCTTTGATGTTGGCCAACTGATTCATAACATTGTATTTGGAAGAGGGAGATTTGTTTCTTGACTGTCAGGAACCTTAGGAACATGAACCATAGCAGCTGGTGAAGATGATATTGGGCTAGAAGAATTGCAGGGAGGATCATATTTTCCCTTGGGAGCGTAGTATTTGTTCCTAGTATTGATGATCATGACATCTTCTGGCTCTGCAAAATCTAGGACAACGATGGTAGTTTCTAGTATTTTACCAAGGATATTATCTTTGGCACTCTTCCTTACCTCACAAGTGGCTTCCTCATGGAGGAATCCTCATGGTGTTCCTCACAAAAGTTACACCAACTTCAAGGAAAGATAGCTTTAGTCTGAAAATTATTTTCAATTGGATTCCTAGAGGGGGGTGTAGAAGAGGATGAAGCTCCAGGGGTGAGAGGGGAGACAATTATTTTTCTCTCATATGATATCATACGATTATTCATATCTTGTATTAGCTGTAAGAGGGCAGACATGTCTGTCTGTTGAACCGATTCTCCCCGGGGAAGACTTGTTTTTTCAAGACATTCTTCATACTCTAAACAAGTATGCAGAGAGGAATCGAGAATATCAATGGATTTTTCCTCAAACCTATGACGATAGGGGGAAGGTAATGCATTGTAATAATGCATGAAAAAAACTTGTTTCTGAGGTCGGATGATGTTATCGGACTAATCGGTAGGTGCAGACACTAACAGATCTCCCTAGATCCACCTGGAGATCCACCTAGATCTAGAACAAAATAGGATAGGACAATACTCTTTCCCTAAGTTGTAATCATTGAATTTACTAATAGGAAGGAATATATAACATACCTTGATATCACTTCCTTAGGTCTCTGTTGATCCCGCTTCACTCCAGTGCTCTCGTGAAGTCAAGTCCAAGGAAAGACAAACCAACCAAAGTGAGGATAGCAAAATATATTCAACGTCAACTTATGCATACGATCAAGGAATTACACAATAAAGTAAGAGAGACTTTATGGGAAAGGGACATGCCACTGTATCATATTAATTGAAAGTAGAAGATACAACTTGATCATCTTGATGTCACAAGNAACTTGCATGAAGAAGATCCAATATCTCTTGATAGACCAACTAGAGTCTCCAAGCTTCTGTCACAATAGGGTTCTTCACACAATTCTTTCACCAATTCTTCATTCAATCTTGCTTAACCTTTTCCATGAGAATCCTTTCAATATATAGGAGAAGGTGAGATGGTTACATGGATGAGGATGATCCCATCAAATATGAGAAGTCAGTAAAATGACAAACACACGAATGCCAACTCATTTTCTAGAAGATTCCCTTCTAGAACCCTCGAGACCTCTTCTCCTTTCCAAGCTTAAAAATAGGTTCGCATCCTGTGTATGGAGCAAACTGCAAGAAATTCACACCCTAGATGAAGGAGGTCTGCGAGAATGAGGCATTCTTGTACCCTAGGCTATAGGCATCTTGCGAACTCACTTTAAAAATATGTTTTCTAGAAGGAGACAAGTGCCATTTTTCTCAGGAGAAAGTTCTTGTTGGGAGCTTGAATACACCCTTGTTAAGATATCACCAAGATGACCAAAATCATGTGTAATAGAATTCCCCCCAAAGTATGAGGTCGGAATCTGTGACAGCCGAAATACTTTGTAAACTGTGTGCATGTGTCAGAAACCAGAAGCACACCTAATTGGAAACCTGCAAACAACCAAGCATCTGCAAAATATAATACCAATTCTGAGGTAGGCATTCCCATACTCAGATCACAAATGGATGGCATCATGAACTTAGTTCATGGCCACCAATCATACACCATGGATCCATGCCGTCAAAAGATATCGCATAGCCACCAGGAATACATTGTGGATCTATGTGAGAAGACTCAAATGGGGATGACATAGCCACGTGTCATACAAAGTGGATCTATGCGTCGACAAATTATACATATTCCATCACAACTTGGATCAAAAAAGATGAGACCCAGGGTCTTCAATCCCATCACCTGAAAGTACGAATCTAACCATGTGATTACATGTGCTGAAGTCGAACATGGTAGAAACCACTTGATTACCGGTCAATGATGCAACTGTTAACAAGTGCGAGGGAAATCACCATTAATGTCAATGACTCCTGAGGTACACTAGTACAATCCACCGAATGCGAATAAATGAGTTGAGGTCGAACATTTGACGAAATCTCCCGATCAGGGGTCAATAATGAAAACCCACTGTCGAAAGTGAGGAAACCTGCCATTGAGGCATGCAAGTTCCAAGGTACCAAATAATTTCTAAGTCTTGTTTCCGGATAATGAGTTGGAGTCGACAGAACAAAAATTGTCATAGGAGGGCCTTGATGTATCCCCCATCAATGACACGAAATGAGTAACAGATTTTGAAGGTGAAACAGAGTATGATATAGGTTGAATTGGACACAGGGAAGGCCGACATGGAGAGAATGGACAACTGGAGATGACTGACTCAATAGAGGTTTCGGATGAAATTCTCTTGAACATATGAATGACACGACAAATGATTTGGCATCACTGACTCAAAGATGACTCAGGATATGACCTTGTGGCAAGTCAAATGAGAGACAAATGGATTTCCCAAACCAGTTTTAAATAATGAATAGGGAGTGTCATGCTCAAGAGCGACACTTACTGCCAATAATATGAATACGAAAACACATCCCTTTCCCAAATTTTCCCCCACCATTTCTGGCAAGTACCTCTTTATTTTTATGCAAGCATGAGGAGGATAACATATGCTTGTTAATTTAAGCTCATCCTTCGGATGAGTCCCTCGGAGTATGTTTAACGAACCCTAGGAAAGAGTGGTTCGGTCCCATTACGGGTCTTTCGATGTTTTTTTAACGAGTCCAAAGATACAAAACTCGAAGGTTTTTCATGATCATAGAGTCTAGAAAAAGACTTAAAAGAGAACTCTCTCAGTTCCTGTTTCGTAAAGTAGTCTGAAGAGATCGAAAAAGATATAAATTATCGCCCATCAGACTCTTTCTTCAAATACTTTAACGAGCATGAAAATAGCAAGATCGCTCGGAAATCTTTTCATGTTTAGAGAGTCATGAAAAGAGCTTAAAGATGACTCTAGGGGGTTCCTTTTTCATACAACCTTGATGAGCCCAAAAAAGTGATAAAAGTGTGCTCGATTACGTTCTCATGTGTTTCCAAGCATGAGAACGAACAAAGACCAAGCTCAAGGTTTTGTCTAAAAACCATAAAAAATAATTAAACATGTGATGAAAAAGAAAAAATATTCGTACTCTTTCGTGTAGACTTCAAATTCATTATATTTGCAAAAGTTGCACTCATAGGGCTATTAGGAATTAGGTTTGATGAATAAAATAATATAAAAATCATAAACATAGTAAAAAGCAAATATAAGTGGGTAAAAGGGCTTTTACCATAGTTATTGTGACTTTGCCAAAAATTTAGTCCAAAACCCCTCTTTTGCCCTTGAATTTTAGTGCTCGATTGCAGAAGGTACAAGCAACCATTTGGCGAACCGTCTCCATTAGTGAGGTAAGATCCTTGTCTTCTACCTTTTCATGGTTCAATTTTTTCTTTTTATTGACAAATTTCAAGTTTTTGAGTTCGTTTTAGGGCCAAAACTTGCGCCCAGGCGTTCTCGCAGGCTATTCATACAGGACCTACGAGAATGCATGATTCTCACGGGTGGCCCCAAAGGGACCTGCGAGAACCTCGCACTGTGCTAAAGGGGCACCTGCGAGAACCATAAAATGAAAAATGAAAAGATTTTTGCTCAATGAAAAAAGAGCCAAGGCTTGAAAAGGGTTGTTGACTCTCTTCTTATGGTTCTTGTGCAGGCATTTAACCGTGACGATGGTTCTGGAGTGGTGCAAAAAAGAGCATGAAGAAGATGATGCTATTCACAGGAATGACTCGGGCATCGTTGCCACTCTACGAGACTGTGGTCTCTTGAATTTCTTTCGGATCTTGGGTATGAGGGCCTAAGTCAGGCTGTTGGAGTATCTCATTCATATGTGGGACATGGACCAGTAGGTATTCCACGTGGGGGTCCACACATTGTCCTTGGATATCGAGGACGTTTACTTCCTAACAAGATTATCATGGCGTGGGTACCACACTAGATTGACTGGTAGCTGAGGTGGTGGGCTGCCTATGAGTGAGTATTGCCGTCAGTACTACATTCTAGAGGCAGAAAGAAGAAAAGGAAAGGTGGCCATTTGGGGTTTCCGGTTGAGTGGGGTTTACCGGCTCCAAAGGATCTGAGGATGCTGAGGTGGTGCAACCTCATGGATCGACATGTAGTTGGGCCTATCATCAAGTACAATGATTCATTCTTTGACTGGTTGTGGCCACAGATGCTGATGGTAGATGATTATGCCTATGTCGGATTGGATTTCTGAGGGGACCTGGACTTAGCCCTACCTGAGGACGCTCAGTGGGGAGATCTAGGTAAGAAGTACACATTTTTTTCTTTTAAATGTTTTGGTAATTTTTTATCATATGAAATGTTTTTTATGCTTTCCCAAGAACTGATCAAAAAACAATTTTGAATGACACAGATGTGGGACCATACCAACCTCCAGGTACCTCTCCTATTAAGTGATGAGGAGAGGTGGCTCCAGTGCCACGATGGGATGCTAAAGATTATGAGTTTGTGGAACAAAACTTAGAGGGGTTGACTGATGACATTCCATACATGTCTATCAGAGAGGTCCTACACCGTTATCAGCGCCATACGGTGGGCGTGTCAGAGTCTATTGGCCGACTGCTTCGTAGGGTTTCCTAGGCAGTTGTGTGTTGTCGCGAGCGTCATCCATGATGTTACTTTGTAGAAGCTATGAGCTTCAAATTTTGAAATTTTGGTCCTTGGATGGAACTTTTTTGTAAAAAACATTTTGATCGTTATATACATATATACGGCTTCTATCGGCTTATGTTGAGTTGTGTGATGCATGTGATGTGATTGATTTATAAATGGCCCAAATTTCTGTCTAATACATAGTTAGCTAATAAATCAGTTAATATATTTAGACATCTAGGAATATGTTGATACTCAATATAATCAAAATAACGTTCCAAGAGGCGAATTCGTAAATATACCTGTAATAAAGTAGGACTTCGAATAACATAGACATTACTTAATTGTAGTACTACTAGCTGCGAATCGATTCGTACAACCAAGTGACGGATACCAAGTGAGATAACATCAAACAATAATTCGATAACGACGCTATACTCTGCAATATTTTTGGTTGCACGGCCGAGACACACACCTCGTAGAGTGATAAGTTTGTTTGTAGGGGCGTAAATTGCCCAAGCAGTAGAAGTAAGGTTATGAGTACTACAGCTAGCACCATCAACAAAGCCAATGTGAGGTAGGCAAGAATCTGATATCTGGAAATCAAACACAACATAACATAAGGGGAGAGACCAAATAACGAAAAAGCATACTATAGTAACACATAAGAAGTATGATGCAATAAAATACAAGTACTCATGAACATGTGATCTTTAGGCATAGTACTTCTTTAAGTACAACCCATTTCTGGGTTCACTCAAAGGGATACCGTCGTAATCTACTAACTCGTAAGCTCCTTTCTCCAGAACTCATTTCACGATATAGGGACTTCGCCACATAGCTTCAAATTTTCCAGCCCCTAACACATCTCGATCTTCTTCGTAAAGAAGAACCAGATCACCTTCGGAGAAAACACGAGGCTTGACATGTTTTTCGTATTGGGCTATAACACATTTCTTATGGGTTTCTATGACTAGGGTGGCATCGCGACGAGTTTTGTTTAATCGCATGAGATACAATAGACGTTCTTCTTTGGTAGAAGTGTTCGGGAGGAGTTCAACGGCTAGTTTCAGGGAGGGTATCTCACATTCGATTGGAAGGATGAATTCAAGACCATAGACTAACCAGAATGGTGTAAACCCGGTAGCAGACTTAACGGAAGTCCGGTAGGCCCACAATGCTGAGAACAACATTGTGTGCCAACTTGTTTTGTGAATCCCTATCATTTGTCGAAGCATGGTAATGAGGACTTTGTTAATCACTTCGACTTGGCCGTTGGCTTGTGGGTAATAGGGCTTTGAGTTTTCATGGCAAAGACCCAATTTTTCAGTGAGTTCGGACATCATGAAGTTTCTAAAGTGGCTACAGTGATCGGTGACGATAGCCTGAGGAACACCAAAATGAGATATGATGTGATTGAATATGAATAATGTTGCAGTATTTCTGGTGTTGTCAAATGTCGGCATTGCCTCGGCCCATTTTGTAAAATAATCTACGGCTATAATAATGTATCTATGCCCCCCGACCGAGTGCGTGTGACATGTCATGAAATCGATACCCCATTTTTCAAAAGGAATGACGAAGACCACAGGGTGAAGAGGAGCAGGATGTGACTGTATTTTATGGTTGTAGGTCTGGCAAGCGTGACATTTTTGGATGGCAATTATACAATCGTTAAATAATGAAGAGAAAAAATACCCTGCTCGTAAGATCTTCTGGGAAGTAGCATACCTGGACATATGACCACTACAGGCTCCAGAATGACAGTCATTTAAGGCTTTCTCGGCTTCATCAAATGTGAGGCAGCGTCGAAAAACTGAGTCAATCTCACAACGATAAAGAGTATCACCGAAGATAATATATTGACGAGCTTGGTAGCATATTCGACATCGATCAGTACTGGAAAAATTGGGTCGGAAAGTCTGGGTTTGGAGATATATGATGATATCTCCGTACAAAAGATCATCGAAACTGATTAGGAAAAGGGATTCATCGGGTAATGAATTGACTGCTACATTTTCCGTTTCGGAGTAGGGAAAGTCACATATCAACTCGGCAAAAACTAAGGATTTCTTGGACTTAGCATGTTCGAATTCTAAGTCAAACTCTTGTAGTATCATGATCCACTTGGAGTATTTTTCCCCTAGCAGTTGATAGGTGAGAATGTGTTGCATAGGGTTGCAGTTAGAAATTATCGTAGTCTTGTGAGAGAGGATATAGTGCTGGAAACATTGAACTGCTTGGACGATGGCTAAGGCCAGTTTTTCGACATGTAAATACTTGGTTTCGGTAGGTGTTAGGCTTTGACTCAAGTAATAGATAACATGTTCGTCATGAGAATCATCCTCCTGGACAAGGACCATAACGATGGTGTAATCCGACGCTACGAGGTAGAGGAAGTAATCACGACTGTAATCGGGGGGGAAGAGAAGCGGAGCATGTGTCAGGGACAGTTTGAGAGCTTCGAAAGCTTTGTTTGTGATGGTATCCCATATGAACTCAGACCCCTTTTTGATTAGTCACATAAATCCAAGAGCTATCTCAGCATAGTTTAGGATGAAATGACGAAGAAAATTTGCTTTCCCCTACAAACTTTGTAACTGACGAAGTGTAGAAGGAGGAGGGAGATTGAGAATCACCTCGACCTTCAAAGGATCTACCCTGATCCCTTGATGTGAAATGATAAATCCTAGAAGTCGGCTGGACTTGACGCAGAAAAAACATTTGTGAGGATTCAAGCGTATATGGTAAAACCAACATCGGAGGAAAATGGCTCGGAGGTGTATGGGATGATCGACCCAGCGCAAGGATGAGCAAGTAAGTCATCAAGATATGGCTGCACAATGTGCTTCATATCATGGAGGGCATAAGACATAGCGTGCTAGAAAGTTGTGCTAGCATTTTTAAGACCGAAAGGAAGTTTCTGATAAGAAAAAGTGCCCCAAGGAAAAATAAAAGCGGTTTTGTGTTGATCTTCGAGAACAATATTGATTTGATTATATAAAGGGAAACCATCCATTAAAGAGAAGATTTCACTTCCGGCGCAATCGTCGACAATCCGATCAACGAAGGGGGTAGGAAAGTTGTCTTTAGGACAAGCTTTGTTAATATCCCTATAATCAACGCACACACGGATTGTGCCTTGTTTCTTGTCTATCAGGACAAGATTGGAAACCTAGTCAGTGAGGGCCACCTGGTAAATAAAGATGACTTTGAGAAGTTTCTCGACTTCAAGTTTTACAGTGGCTGCTTTATGTGGGTGAAATGGATGAAGGCGTTGTCGAATGGGTTTAGCGTCTGGGTATGTCTCAATCTCATGTATCACAATGTCGGGGTCAATACCCGACATTTCTTCATAGCTCTAGGTGAAGACGTCACAAAATTCTTTGAAAAGTGACTTCTAGGTGGCGATCTCGTCAGGGGAACATGAAGCTCCGATATGCAAATTTTCGACAATTCCAGGTTTGATCAATATGTCGAGGGGAATAGTGGGTGAGATATTGTTTAAGTTCCCTTCGTAAAACACATCATGTTTGGACTCGGGAATGGTTGAAATGACGACAAGGATCGACGGGGTCGATATTCGTTGGTAGCTCTCGATGGTGTGTTGTTCTAGGAAGAGGATGGAATGGTGATGTCCATCATCCTAGGGGGTGTCTTCCATGACAGACATAATCATCTCGTCCATGGGAAAAATGGCGCGGAAAGGATCTGGAGATAAATCACTAAGAGAGGGGGTAGAAGGGATTGTTGATCGAATGGCCTGATAGGCAGACTCAACCAGACTCAAAGACATTTCGTTGCTGTAACGAGAATGATCATCGGGGTTGGGTACTATCCATGGGTTGTGAGACGCAGGGGTTCTGGTGGAGATCATGTTGATTGAAGTGACATACGGATATGGAACATTGGGTGGTGGGATGGGGAAGGTACCCATTAACGATGAGTCTTTGAGAAGACCCACACCTATGTTCGCATATCCGGGGGGAGTTTTGGCAATAAACGGTACATTTCCAGTGCATGTATCCGAGTTAAAGAAGGCTAATTAGTCGACGGTAATTACCTTTCCTTGATGTGGGAAACGTACAACATGAAAAAGAGTCGACACAACTGCACACATGGAATCAATCCAGCTACGACCGAGAAGGAGGTTGTAATCGAGAGGAGCATCGAAGACATCTACTTCAACTTGGACCATTTTTCCTTATAACGTGATTGGTAGCGAAGGGAGGACATCGTAAGGCTTAAAATCGGAGCCATTAAAGGCTTTGAGTGTGTTATGGGATTCAGTCAAAGAGGGACAGCCGATGGCTTTCCAGTAGGTAATAGACATGACACATGTCGAGGCACCCTAATCGATAACAGTTCTACAAATGTTTTTTTTATAGACAATCACTTGTATTTGGAATGCGAGTTGAGGGGGTAACCTTGGAATGTTATCTGCCAAGTCAAAAATTATTAAATTTGTATCCGTAGGGTCGATTCCGCCGATAGATTTCAATAGTGCCTTTCGTTGTGTAGGACAACTTTGAAGGACTTCAAGGGTTGACATTGTGGATGGTGCTTGGGCCAGATCTTCAACAATGTTGTAGTTCTGGGTAGCACGGACATGAGGATTG
>JASDQU010372371.1:53527-70841 GCA_032191745.1 Picea mariana
CTTGTGTGAGAAGGGCTTCCCGGGACAAAATGTTGCAAATGGAATTTGACACTCCTTACCACAAGATGCTATTGTGTGTTTTGTGCTTTGGAGAGTGTATCTCTTTGTGTACTCCAAAGCTCTAGCCTAGCTAATGTTGGTGTAATAGAGTCCTAGAAAAGAGTTACTAGTTAAATTTTAACAATTATGCAATATTATTACAAGCTGTTGTTACTTAAAGGAGACGGAAATGAAACCGATGTTGTGTGAGGCTCTAACCCAACAATGCATAGATAGGAATGAAAGATATCAATTTTTGTTCGATGAATCCTATTTATATGAGGGGAAGAGGAGTTTTCTGGAACAATATTGAACTACGATATACATTCTTCTCTGAAATGCAATATCAAAAAATCATGAACAATGCCAATTCTCTATTTGTTCTATTTCAACAATTGATTTTCAATATTTTCAAAATGAAAATTATTTTAAAAGGAAAAATGTTTTACTTTTCAAAAATAACCACACCATGGTGGTGAAACTAAGGAAAACCAATACCTAATGAAAAATAATACACAAAACCCAAACCAATCTTTCAATGAAGACAAAAATGACAAGCAGACAAGACTAGTCTTTTCAAATGCATGAGAACAACGATTTTCCAAGTAATGAGCAAATGAGAAAGACAAACAATCCCAACTTTCAAACTGATCACCAGCTCCTAACCAAACAATCAGTCAGATTCCAGGATCAAAGATTATATCCTTGCTAAGAAAAGGTCAAGAGATGATAGTTGAGAAAAAATGAACAAGAAGAGTCTTTGATTTTCGAAGATCCATCGTTCACAAAATACGAAGTCAAGAAACAATCAATCAGTGGCCCAATAATTTCTTTTCAGACACACATATAAATTTGGGCATCTGAGCATGAAAAAACCTTAAATCCAAAAATTTGCAAATGGGTTCGTAGGCTAGCAGTAATGTACAGTGCGAGAATGGAGCATTCTCGCAGGTTGGTCACAAGAAGAGTGGGAGAATCTTGCACTGGACTGAAAAGAAGAGTGCGAACTCAAGGGGTTCTCATAGGCCACAGAGGGGTTCAGTGCGAGAAGGCTTGAAACTAGGAAAAATTTTGGAAAAAGACAAAAATTTTGGAGGGACTTCTGGACCCAGAGAGTCTGTCAGGGTCTCCCGAAGACTCAGAGATTGATAGAAATGAAAAAAGGCAAGGCAAGATCAAATGGCCAAGGAAAAACACCAAAAACCACCAAAAAAATGGGTTTCCTCCCTAGTGTAGTCACCAATTTTTTTATTGGACTAATCGGTAGGTGCAGACACTAACAGATCTCCCTAGATCCACCTAGATCTAGAACAAAACATGACATAACAATACTCTTTCCCTAAGTTGTAATCATTGAATTTGCTAATAGGAAGGAATAGATAACATACCTTGATATCGCTTCCTTAGGTCTCTGTTGATCCCGCTTCACTCCGGTGCTCTCGTGAAGTCAAGTCCAAGGCAACACAAACCAACCAAAGTGAAGATAGCAAAATATATTCAATGTCAACTTATGCATACGATCAATGAATTATACAATAAAGTAAGAGAGACTTTATGGGAAAGGGACATGCCACTGTATCATATTAATTGAAAGTATAAGATACAACCTGATCGCCTTGATGTCGCAAGATTCCTTTTGGT
Organism: Picea mariana; assembly: GCA_032191745.1. Taxonomy (NCBI): domain Eukaryota; kingdom Viridiplantae; phylum Streptophyta; class Pinopsida; order Pinales; family Pinaceae; genus Picea; species Picea mariana. The sequence continues at coordinate 55,208 of JASDQU010372371.1, forward strand.
GGCTCTTGGTTCCAACACACACACTTGTTCTTGAACTTGCATGAAGAAGATCCAATATCTCTTGATAGACCAACTAGAGTCTCCAAGCTTATGTCACAACAGGGTTCTTCACACAATTCTTTCACCAATTCTTCATTCAATCTTGCTTAACCTTTTCCATGAGAATCCTTTCAATATATAGGAGAAGGTGAGATGGTTACATGGATGAGGATGATCCCATAAAATCTGAGAAGCCAGTAAAATGAAAACCATACGAATGGAAACTCATTTTCTAGAAGATTCCCTTCTATAACCCTTGATACCTCTTCTCCTTTCCAAGCTTAAAAACAGGTTCGCACCCTGTGAGCAAACTGCGAGAAGTTCGCACCCTAGATGGAGGAGGCCTGCGAGAATGAGGCATTCTCGCACCCTAGGCTATAGGCAGCCTACGAACTCACTTTAAAAATATGTTTTCTGGAAGGATACAAGTGCCATTTTTCTCAGGAGAAAGTTATTGTTGGGAGCTTGAATACACCCTTGTTAAGATATCACCAAGATGACCAAAATCATGTGTAAGAGATGAGTTCAGGGATTTGATTGTATATCTTGGTGAAACGCAAGTTGAAAGACTTGATGGTCTCACCATCTTTATAGACGATGTTATTGTACTCCCGTAACTGCTCAGCTGGGCTTTTGGATTGCCCATAGGTGGATCTGATCCAATAAACTAACTCCTTCCAAGTAGACAAAATCTTAGGAGGGAGGTCAAAGAAATCGACTGCAGCCTTCCCTTCCAAGGAATTGACAAATAAGAACATGCAAGTATCATTGTCATTGGCTCCTTATATTGTGACAAGCATTAGAAAATTCCGCCAGGTGTTCATTTGTAGTGACAGTGTTATTTCTCGAAAACATAGGGAGTTTTTTTTTGAATTTAGGAAGTGGACGAGTAGCAGGTGCTAGGTTAAGAGGAGAGGACACATGCCATGGTGTGGTTGTGGAATCTTCTTCAAACTGAAAAATCCCATACTTTTTAATGACTTTGGTAGGGTTTGTGGTAGATTGGACATGGATATGGTGGCTATATAAGCTACCAATCACTGAAAAATATGAAGACTGAGAGGAAGAATCACTTCCAGTGCCACCAGAGCCACCACTAGATGCCATCTTGTGGATGATAGGTGAGGGAGAGAAAGAAAAACTGGATGAATTGGAAAAAATTATCCTTATAACACTTTGTTGGGTTGATAACACAATGTTTCTTCTTCCTATATTAGCAATAGGATTAATTTCAGGTGATAAGCCTCTTCTTCTTCTAGAAACATGAGAGTCTAAGGACATGAAAGTAAGGCCAAAAATGAAGGAACAAGAAGGTTACTGCTGAGTTGTAGGTTGTCTACATATAGCTTCCCAATGTTCTTGGGCACTAATATCTCGTTCAATTGTTTCCCATGAATGATTAACCTCAAAACGAGTATTGGCAGTGTCTAAAATAGTATTGAACAAATTCAAAGCAATGTTGTTCTGATCTTGAAGATCGGGCTCAATATTGGGTTGCCTTGCAACAGACACAGCCATTAAGAAATAAAACAATCAAAGAATAAATATCAGAAAAATAGATGTATTAAATGCTAATCAAGCATAAAAATTAACCAGAGAGATATCGAAGATCTCCCCAGTATGGTTGCCAAATAAATGTTGAGGAAAATATATGAAATGATATTACTCAAACATTTTCAGATCCTTCTTGGCTAAATCAAGATAGATGGGAATATCACCCTATGTTTATAGCCATCAAAACTGATATCCTAATTCACAAGTATTTTTTACAAACGCTTAGGATATTTTTTTTATAATTAAAATCTTGTTGAAAAACACATTTTTATGTAATTTTCTAAATATATCAGATGCTGAAATAAATATAGAGACAAAAGTAAAGGCACCAAGTCAATAATCAACACATATGAGACATAAAGAAATCCTTTATTTCATTTCAATTCATCAAAGAATTGTTCTCTTTACAAAAATTTGCTAAGAAAGTTTTGGACCAAAGTCAAACTTAGACGTCCCCAATGAAACACACAAAAGGAATTATGACAGAAAAAAAAAAAACTGAACTTGAAAAGATGGATCAAGTTGCCATAGATTGTTGCCCACTAGACTCTGCACAATAGCCTTTGTCAGTCATGAAAACTAATTCACAAACAGACAAGTCTACACAGTCTATCAAAGATAGATCAACAACTCTGAAAAACAAGTGTCTGAATGATGTAATTCAACCCTGAATCTTGTTGTCTATAATAAGACCTTGCTATCATAAAAACGAATTAGGCTTCTAATGAATTAAGGAATGAATGAAAACTAAATTATCTCAACAAAACTCAAGAGCAAACCTTACTATGCTTCTCCTTATATCCCCGTCTTGTTCCTCCCTTTCCTTTTGCCTTTAAGCAAATTAGAATTGGTTGAAGTAGTTGAACTACTTCATTAGTTAATTTAACTAAAAACTCAACCAACTTTTTAGTTAGGGGGAAAAGTAATAAATCATAATAAGGGTTTTTAAATAAATAATAACTAGTAGGTGGGACCCCTTGTGACTCCCCTTTAGCTTTTAACAATCATAACACAACTAGTTAATTAAACAAAACAACCCTCCTTGTGACTCCCATCATCACATTCATATTTGACAATTTATCTTAATGATATTTGAAATTATTTTCAATATATATTACTCATATATCCAAAAATAGCATGTTGTCCAAAATTTTTGAAGTCAACTGTTCTCAATAATATATAAATAAATAAAAACTTAAAATCCATATTTCCCACTCTGAGATGCAATCCTTCCTTTGTTGTTGTTGTGACCTTTTGATCTCTATGAATCTGCCTTTGGTTGTGCTGAGCCTTTAGGCCTAATATCGTTGATCACATGACAACAATCATCCTTCAAATGCATTCAGGAGGACACAGATTTATCAGAACCATTGGAGGGTGAGGAAGGGGCAGCGGTGGCTTTTCCTTTATAAGGGGCATGGTGGGCCTCGATTTTCAACCTTTTGCTAGCATGTGAAGACTGGACTAGTGAGTGGGAAGGGGAAACTTGGACAATTTGATTGATAGGCGGGGGAGCAGGTAAAGACAAATTGGGCTAGCCACGATGTTGAGATATTATCTGGTGGACAATATCTTGCCATCCATAGTTTTCAGGAACCTCAGGTTGCAATGAGACATAAGGGGGCACATGAATACTAGGGGCCTATGGAGCTTGGAAGGGAGGCCTTTCAGGCCTAGGTTGGACCACTCCTTGCACATTCCAATTGAAAAACCCAGCCTGAAATAGTTGGCCTAACTCCTGTGAGTCAGCATCAAAGTGAATGGAGAATTTTGGCCTTCTAGGGCCCCTGTTCCAATTACCTCTTCCTTAGTTACCTCTGCCATGGATACCTTGGCTGAAAAAGATCATTCCTGTATGAATGAATGATTAGCAAATAGTTTCTTAAACAACCATACATGACAAATCTTTTAAAATATGAAATAAATTTTGGCTCAACAACATATCAGGTTCATGCAATCCAATCCATACAAATTGTTTAACCATTGTCAATGAGCAGAGGGTGAACAAAGGTTTTGGGATATGCGAGGGGTTTGTATTGAGCGAAAAATGTTAAAATGAGGGGAAAAAGAACATGGTTACTGCTCACCGACAACATTAAACAATCAATTGAAATGTAAACCAAAGAACATATCACTGTAATCCATCCATGTGATCTTAAACTGTCACAATACAGAGCTCCTCTTAATTGTAATGAAATTTTAGGAACAATGAGTGAGTAATGAATATGGGAAGGCGAGGGGATTGTAATTAATGAAAAGTGAAATAAGGGTAGGGAAAAAGAGCGGATATTGTTGATAAAATTAATCAAGTAATCCATAAAACCATTATGTATCTAATGAAAACGTTCAACACTAACCAAACAATTTATGTGATCAATTAAATGATCATTGTGTGTAATTTAACCATTACTATGTGTTAAACTTTATCAATGTTCACATTTAAATTCTTAACACTCTCCATTAATCACAGTGTCATCATACTCAAAATAATATTGCTTTCAATAACCTGTATAAAAATTCCGTGTCCTCTCACTTCTTTTTTCAAACATTTAAAATAGTCCCAATGAACACACAATCATTTGTATTGACTCTGTTCAACATCCAAACCATCAACCACTGTCCACAAATTAATTCTTCAAAACAAACACAAACCCAAGTTCTTTTAAAATCATGCCTGATTCCATTCCTCTAATCAATTTAAAATTTAAATTGTAATGGAACCATACTGTTATAAAACTCGTGCCCATCTTTGATATGAAGCATGATATCCATAAAACATACACAACAGACAACCAAGTCACAACTATCACAATTTTTAAATTGCAATACTCCCAATTGGAAATCAGAACACACAGTAATAGAAATCATTTATTCAACTTATACCATGCTGTAGGAAGCCCACAAAGACCAATGCATAATGCAAGAAGCATCATTGTGACTTAATGAACCACAAAATAATGTTGGGTTAACAATCCAATTGTAAAAACACAAGAGGCAATGGCTATGTATAAAATTTCATTTTCAAACCAACCAATTAAACATGTTGAGCTATCAATTCAACTGTCATCATAAATAATGCAATGACTATATACCTATAATAAATACCAATATCAATGCTATTAACAGAGACAAACCAATAATCACCATTGTCGATGCTACTCCACCAAATCATAACAATCAACTATATACCCGACTAGTTCATAATCAAAATGACTTTGAATAATCAAGGGTGGGTTTTGAGTAATCGAGGTTCGCTCTGTGGAAACAACATAGGGAGATTGGAGTCGACCATCAACAACAGGTGAGAACCCTTTGAGTCAACACAGTGGACACATAGGCCACATAACCAATGGCTTGAAATATAGGGTGACAACTTACCAGGTAGGATAGATCACAAACAAAGGAGCAGAGCCTTCTTACTGGCCTGTAATAACCTGAGAACGCATAGGGCATAACCCTCGTGGTTTTCCCCAATCAACCTGAATAATACTGATATGAAAACAAAGCCATGAAATAGAAACCAATCCTAAAGAAAACCCCTTGGCATAATAGCCATCATAACCAACTACTCAGAGATCAATAATCATGAACGAGCCCTGAACTAGGTGAAACGATATGCAGTGACACAAGGTGGTTCAATAACAAACCCAACAACCCCATAACAAAAAATATGTCTGGGTATGGTGACAAGAACTGTGTGGAGACAAACAGGAAGTATGGACCGAATGAACCTTCCAACAAAAACCCATAAAGACAACTGAGATCCTTCATGGCTTCTACCACTCAGAATAATCAATGAAACTGTGACTTTAACCATCCAATTTTTCCATTTGTAACGAGAACTACACAAACAACCATTTCAGAGAAACAACAGAGTTCACATAGTTGCCATCCTTAAGAAAAACACAGACCAATACATCGCCGAGCCAACATCTATTTCATAAACAGAGCGAGTTCATGGATGGAGAAAAAGAATATACTTGTAACCAAAAATCCTTAAAAACGCGATCTTGGTCGAGCAGTTCTTCCCTTGCCTGAAAATTAGATCTTAACCACAGCGAACAACAATTGAACAATAGCCAAGCTAGGGTGATGACCAGTGGAAGAGGTCTAGAGTGACGTGCAGTAAATCCACATCACTTCCATCCTTTACTCATTTAATTACTTAGTACATGCCAGCCAACCATCCATTAATCCATGCATCGAAACCAATATCCATTACTTGCCAAATGCGCCACCCTATATCACATTAACCATTTCCAAACATACCATAACGCATATTGAATGTGCCTTCATATAACTCAATACATTGAATAGCCACTAACTTTGTTTGCTAGGACTAACAATAATCCTTTTAATTTCATTTTCATATAATGTAGCATGGCATAGTATAGTATAGGATAGCTTAGTTCCTTTTCCTTATATTTTTCCATAGGTCTTTTTCTATTTTCTATTTCTCTTATTTCCTCTTATAAATGACATGTGTCTTGTGCAGGTACAACATGTGATAATTCATGGCTTAAACAACAATTCCTTAACCGTGAATATAAGCCATTCATATAAAGAATTTGGATCTTAGAGCATGAAACCCACACATAGCATGCATTATTCATCTGTCATTATATCATAAAAAAAACTAAGATCCAATCATCAATCAAGTAGAACCTTGTAAGCAGTGTTGAACATCAATAGAAACATCAAATAAGAACCATACCTGATCCTCCAATCTACAAGGGGGTCCCACCTACTAGTATTACATATATCACTAGCTTATAATAATAGGTTTTATCAATACTTTGCAGGCGAAATCCTCGTTGTGATTTTTATAGTCAACACCCCCTAGCTCCATATAATCCTAGGAATAAATTATACTCAATCCTTAACCCTCTCTATAATCGAGCCCTGAGTGCACTATGCATATATCTTGTGTACAACCCTTGCACCCACATCACCCACATCTTGGTGCTCTAACCATTTATCTATCCTTGAAAACACTTTCAATCCTAACCCCTTAGGCCCTATTTGTTCCCATAACCCTATACATATTTATTCATAAAGATATTTGGTGTATATTAAATGCTATATTCATTGCATTAAGAGTGCACACACACTCCTATGACTTGATTGAGTTCTAGTTGTTGGTTTTTTATGCTCAGTAGGAGCACGTGCATGTTCCTAGAATGCGCACGCGTTCTAGGAACATGTGTGCATTCTTGCTGGGATTTGTTTGGTGCTAAGCACACCCCACCTCATGTATGTCATGTCACGACTGACAAAAATCCGCGACAACTTCAGAAAATAAAATCCTACAGTGACATGTTTTACTTATTTTAGTGTTCTTGTTATATTCATAGAGACTTTTGTGCTATTGCCAAACCATTGTAGGAAACTTTGGAAAACAATTTTTTCAAGTGAAATTGGAATTTTTGTTTGTATCTACTTGTGTCTTCTTGGATTTGAAAGACAATTTTTTTCAAGTGAAATTATAATTATTGTTTGTATCTTTTTGTGTCTTATTGGAATTGGAAGACAAATTTGTCCAAGTGTAATTGAAATTTTTGTTTGGAAGACAAATTTGTCCAAGTGCTATTGGAATTCTTGTTTGTATCTTCTTGTGTCCTCTTAGAATTGGAAGACATATTTGTCCAAGTGAAATTGGAATTTTTGTTTTTATCTTCTTGTGTCTTCTTGGAATTGGAAGAAAAATTTGTCCAAGTGCAATTGGAATTATTAGATGTGTCTTCTTTTGTAATACAAAAACAAATTTCTCCACTTGGTTGTGCCTTATTACATAATTCAAAGACAAATTTGTGGTGGGTGTTTGGAAGCCAATTTTTATCTTTAAACATAGGGAACCACCAGATTCAAGAAAGAAACTCCTCAAGAAAAAACAAACCGATCAAAAAATTTGAAGAAGAAAGAGAAAAAACAAAGTTACTTATGTCAAAGCTTAGGCTTTCAGAAGAGGAAAATCCAATTTCTAGTGGAATAGATGACGCTATTGTTTCTCCTCCATCACTATAATAAAAGAGAAAGATTTCATTAGACAACAATCCAAACAATATATTATCAAGACAACTTTTTTGTGGATGAGCAGATGATGGAGGATTTGCTTGGAGCTGATTATACAATGGATGAAATTGGAGAAGAAACTGGTGTACAAAATTTTGGTGAAGAAGGTCTTGTGGTGCAATCTCTTCTTGGACAATAAAATGTTCTAGAAAATAGACAATATTATGTCCACTCTCCTCCCACAATTGATCTGTCAGTGATTCAAGGGGAAGGAAATGCAACATTGTTAACTCCATAATGGGGAGGACAAGAATGCCAGAATAGGGGTCCATTGTCCCTACCTAGATTGAGAACTGTGTGGAAAAGAAATCCTAAACACATTTAGGTCGATCAAAGTGGTATAACATCACTTGAAGTTAAGTTACCTAACTGTATTATTCATTATCACTCTTATAAAATCATTTAAGAATATTTTTCACCAAAATATGATGTTGCTAAATGTAAATTATTTTTATCTTTGTTAAAATATAGAAGTTTGACTACTGTTAGGAGAGTTTTTGATCCAGGAGGATCTTGGTGGCCACCCTCCTTTTCCAACTGGCTCAATACAATTTTTTGACAACTTATTATTTTTAGCAGTTTTTCGGTTCCTGGACTTCCGAGGCCATTTTGAGGGCCTAAATAATGTTTTTTCACGGTTGGGAACCTCATTGATAGTCAAAGGTTTTGATTTATCCCACTAAATTAAGATCCTCATAAATACCTTTCCAACGAGCTCTCATGCACCCTAAACAAAGATCGTATGCAAACGTTATGACCCAGAGAAGTTGATGTACTGACTTACCCCAATGTGACTCACATGAATTTTTGCGCTTCATCTCCTAGGGTTAGGTTTTTAGATGTATAGGGTTTTGACATTCATGTTTATTGTAAAAATTCCTTCAGATCCTCATTGCACTCATATTCTTGCGAATGAGTGTAGACTTCACTTCTCTTCTCAGAGATAAGTTGCCACCATTCTAACAAGCTTGTTTTTAGACTACATTTAATAGTTTTCATCATATTTATTTTTTAATAGAAGTCAAGTTTTACTGTATGTCTCTTATTTTTCACTTTGTCTCTGTGTTAAAATTACAAATCTGTGGTTTCATTTCTATCCGCTCATAAATCTTTATGAATGGTATCAAAGCAGTCTACGCGATGTCATTTTTTTAATGCATGTCCTCGACGCGGTCAAGGTATAGAGAGTTGGGTATCAAGCTTGTTTCTCTTGAGGAAAAATTCTCTCTCACACCTAAAAAACCATCCATGGTAGGAGAAAATAAAGACGAAGGGACATGAGATCCTTTCAAAATGTTGTTAGATGAATCCCTTGATCAACAAAGGAACGAGATGATGGAAAAATTTGCACAAATCCTTCGATGATTGTCGACAAGTGACACATCCACCTCAAGCGGAGGCGCTTCCCCCTTCAAGGTACATATATTTTTTTATATTCCTATATTTGAAGGTAAAATAGATGTGGATGTTGTAGATAAATATTTAAACCTTCTAGAAGGGTATTTTTTTGTCCACAACTTTTCCAATAGAGAAAAGATTACATTTTGGCTCCTCAAGGCCATCCCCCATGTTGAATATTGGTGGGAGACTTTCTGTGAGAAAAAAGAAATAGAGGTATCCACATTATTTGCAGTTGCACCCACTAGGGGATCCTTCAGGGATGCTATTAAGGAACAATACTACATTGTTGGAATTTATGACGACCTATATACAAGATGGACCACACTACGGTAGGAAAGAGACTAAACAATTTCATAGTTGACTAATGTCTTCCATACCTTGCGCACCAAGATGGGTATCAAATATTCTGAGAAACATCTAGTGCTCAAGAACCATGAAGGTATTCATAGATACATCCATACAGAAATGGATTTTTTGGACATCTCAGCCTTGGGCGTGACCTATCGATAAGCCATCAAAATTGAGCAGAAGATGAAACAAAAGACGCGGAAATTTGGGTTTGGGAACCCCTCACAGCAGAAGCAGGGAAAGGGTAGTCCCAACCTACAAAACAAATGACATAACAAATATGGACAACCTCAGGACAATCAGTCTAAGTCATAAGAAAAGAAGGACAATGGGAAGATGAAGAAAGATACCGGGAAGTGGTGCCACTTCCATAAGAGCCCTTGGCATAACACTATTTATTGTTGCTCAAATAAGTCATTGGTGGTCGAGGTAAAAACCTTTGAATCAGATGCGGGTTTTAACTCTGATTCAGAACATAAAAAAAATAGACGGATCATTGATGTGGAACCTAGTGCCACCATTTCTACTACCAAGATCCATCCTGGTGAACCTAATGAGCGAGAGGAAGGTGAGCACCTCTTTCATTAAAAAATGTGGGTAAGAGACACTCCATTGCACTTCATCGTTGATAGCGGTAGTTAGAATAATATCATCTCAGCATATTCAAACGGTTATCCCTATGGAAAACACCGCACCCACAATCCTACACCATTGGATGGTTTCGTCAAGGAAGCGATCTTCGCGTCAGCCAATAATGTCGCCTATCATATGACATCAAGTCATTCAAAGATGAGGTATTATTTGATGTTTCTCCCCTTGAAGTTTGTGATGTTATTTTGGGAAAAACTTATTTATGGAAACATCATGTTTTATATGAGTATATGCCTCACAATGTTATTATTACTTTGAATAGGAAATTGTATAGGATACCTAAGGTAGTCCCACCTAGTGCTATTTCTGTGATCTTTGCCAAGCAATGCAGGAAGGTCATTTTTCAGACTGGGAAGTTTGTCTTCTTCATGATTCACTCTTAGAGTGAGATAAAGGTTACAACCACATCCATGGCCTCCACGGTCGACCTCTCCATGTAGGAGAAGCAAGTGGATAAGGTCACGGAAGAATACAAATATATCTTCTCATCACCTACTGGTGTACCTATGCACTGCCAGGTCAAGCATCCCATCGATATGACCCCCAATGCACCACTACCCAATGGGCCAGTATATGGTCACTCTCTGCTAGAAAATGATGATATCAAGTGTCAGATCCAAGAATTTTTTCACAAGGGGCACATCTGACCTAGTTCATCACCTTGTGGAATCCCAATCATTCTAGTGTAGAAGAAAGATAGGACTTGGCGACTCTGCATTGATTATTGGGCCCTAAATAAAATCACAGTCAGAAACCAGTACCCAATTCCACAAATCGACGATCTCCTTGATCAACTCAAGGGGGAAAAAATACTTCAGTAAGATTGATATGAAGTTTGGCTACCATCAGGTCCCAATAGAACAGACAAATGTATGGAAAACTACCTTCAAGTCAAAATAAAGTCTTTTTGAATGGCTGGCCATGCCCTTTGGTTTGAAAAATACCCCAACAAATTTCACAAGGATGATGGAAAATATCTTGCATCAGTTCAGTAATTATTTTGTGGTGGTTTATTTGGATTACATCCTCGTCTACAACAAGACTTGGGTAGAACAATTCTAGCATGTTCAATAGGTTTTGCACACTCTGTGGCAACACAATCTATATTCCAACTTGGAAAAATTCTCCTTCGGCATGGATAGGGTCCATTACCTAGGCTACATTGTTGATGTGCATGGTTTTAATGTTGTTCCAACCAAGATCCAAGTCATCTGTGACTTGCCGGCTCCAACCACGATCGATGAGCTTAAGAGCTTCTTAGGCCTTGCTAATTTCTATCGCAGGTTTGTGTTGGAATTCTCCCATATTGAATGGGCCCTCAGCCAAATTACTAGGGTTGGTGGTAAGAAAAAAATTGTGTGGGGCCTGTCCCAAAAGAAATAATTTGATGATATGAAGAAACATTTATGCTCCATCTCAATGATTTCATTAACTGGCCAACAACAACCATATTGGAGATATTACCCATTCACCTAGAATTATTTTCCTAAGTTTGATAGTCCAATGTTGAGAACAATTCCTTAGATGAGAATATTCTCTCTAGAGAATATTCCCCTACAAAATAGGGTGTTCCTCTTAATTTCATAGCCATTTACGCTCATTTAGACTAGTGGAAGTCACTCATGGATATAAACCTTAGTTTTATCACCAACAGTTTCATGTGTCTCTTTCACTTCCACACATGTGTCTCAGTTAACCGATGATTGCATGGATCCGTTAAGTAGTAATAGGTGGCAGTTCATTCTAGTGTCTGTCATTGAGTGTCTAGATCTCTCTAGATCACTACTATGGTGCATTAGTTACTCATGTAACCTATATCTATTGTAAACTATTCACTCTTTGAGTGTGAAATACAATTAATACAATTCTCTCTCTCTCTCTCTCTCTCTCTCTCTCTCTCTCTCTCTCGTTTCCATATTTTCTCATTTCTTCTACAAAATGTGTATTTAATTTTATATCTAGATCTTATCTGTGCAGGTTCATCCACATTTACATGGTATCATAACCGATGGATTGTTAGGAAAAAGACACACCAAAATATTTTTGTAGGTACTGAAGATTTAAGATCGCAGAAAATATGGATTATTCATCGACAATACTTCTCACGCCTCATAACTATTTTGAGTGGAAGTAAAAAATTATTCTTCAAATCATATGTAGAGGCTTGTGACAAATAACTATGGAAATGGAAGTTGATCTTGATTCCGCTGATGAGAAAAATGACTTTCTTAATAGACAAGATATGGCCATATGATGTATCTTCTGGTCTATTTCTCCTGAAATCCTTCACCAAGTATATGATGAATCATGAGACTCAACTCCAAATAAACTATGAACCATATTGGAGGTTCTATTTGGGAATAAAGAATATTTTGAAAATTGCATCTAGGAGATTCAAAAGATAGATCCAGAAGAGAAACCATTAGAAGATCAAGCCTCTTATTCGGAAGAGTCTTTTACACAAGTATTTGCACAAATTCTTGTTCCATTAAATGTAGATGATGTCTACTCCATTTCAAATTTGTTTTCTGAATTTCATATGGAATATGTCATGCATGCATCTCAAGAGTCACATGCAGAAACTTTTGCATGCACCATGCATGCATCTCAGGAGCAACATGCATTCACCAATATGCATCTCGAGAGACAAAAAGGGGGATGTGGAAATCAGATTCAATTTTGATATTTTATGAGAATAAGTCACAGAAACAAATTGGATATTTGAATTCCTCTTGTAAAAATAGTCAATTTCAAAAAGAAAATCTTCTGAAATGGAGTCCGGGAAGTGAATTTATGAGCATTTTAGAATTAGTAAAATTTCAGCATTTTCCAAAAATCGTCGCATGATTTTCAAAGTTTCATCCAAAATTCATTTGGATCTTTTCATTACAAAAAGAGAATTTGGATATATGTGTACATCTCACTAGTGCATCTACTTCATCATATTTGTGTAAAAATCTACATTTTCAATAAAATATTTAACGAGCACAAACTTGCACAATTACGAGGTCTCCGTGGAGTGAATGACACACTTGCTTAGCAACTATTTTTTATTCCTTCTCATTTTTTTTTTGTTATACATTGTACCTTGAGGGGAGGTTTTTCCCATGAGGTTTTCCCTCTTTCCTCATTTTCTTAGAGTTTCATTCTTAGATGCATCCTACAATGGGTACCTAAGATGGCTTTGATTGTCGGGACCCATTCATCATTTACACCCTAGTATTGTTCAGGGGGGGTGTTGGAGATATTACACACTCACCTAGAATTATTTTCCTAAGTTTGATAGTAAATGCTGAGAACAATTCGTTAGATGAAAATATTCTCTTTAGATAATATTCCCCTACAAAATAGGGTGTTCCTCTTCAGTTCAAAGTTAGTTACACTCAGTTAGACTAGTGGAAGTCACTCATGCATGGAAACCTCGATTTTATCACCAAGAGTTGCATGTATCTCTCTCACTTTCACACATGTGTCTCAGTTAACTGATGATTGCATGGATCAATTAACTAGGACTAGGTGGCAATTCACTCCAATGTTTGTCAGTGAGTGTCTAGATCTCTCTAGATCACTACTATGGCGCATTAGTTACTCATGTAACCTATATCTATTGTAAATTATCCACTCTTTGAGTGTGGAATACAGTTAATACAATTCTCGATTCTCTCTCTCTCTCTCTCTCTCTCTCTCTCTCTCGTTTTCGTAATTTCTCTTTTCTTCTGCAAACTATGTATCTCCTTTGGTAGCTAGATCTTATCTGTGCAGGTTTGTCGACATTTACAAGCCCTTTGAGATTGAGAAAAATGCTTTAGACTATGATGTGGGTGAAATCATCACTTAGCATGTCCACCCCATGGCCTATCATAGTGAGACATTATCAAATGTCGTATGTAATTACCCTACTTACGACAAATAAATGTACCCCATTGTACAAGTATGTCTCTAGTGGAGGAATTACATTCTCGAGAAGGATACAACCATCTACACTAATCACAAGCCACTTTAGTTCATGTATACACANAAATAGGGTGTTCCTCTTCAGTTCAAAGTTAGTTACACTCAGTTAGACTGGTGCAAGTCACTCATGCATGGAAACCTTGATTTTATCACCGGGAGTTGCATGTGTCTCTCTCACTTTCACACATGTGTCTCAGTTAACTGATGATTGCATGGATCAATTAACTAGGACTAGGTGGCAATTCACTCCAATGTTTGTCAGTGAGTGTCTAGATCTCTCTAGATCACTACTACGGTGCATTAGTTACTCATGTAACTTATATATATTGTAAATTATCCACTCTTTGAGAGTGGAATACAGTTAATACAATTCTTGATTCTCTCTCTCTCTCTCGTTTTTGTAATTTCTCTTTTCTTATGCAAACTATGTATCTCCTTTGGTAGTTAGATCTTATCTGTGCAGGTTTGTTGACATTTACAAGCCCTTTGAGATTGAGAAAAATTCTTCAAACTATGATGTGGGTGCAGTCATCACTTAGTATGTCCACCCCATGGCCTATCATAGTGAGACATTATCAGATGTCATATGTAAGTACCCTACTTACAACAAATAAATGTACCCCATTGTACAAGTATGTCTCTAGTGGAGGCATTACATTCTCGAGAAGGAGAAAACCATCCACACTGATCACAAGCCACTTTAGTTCATGTAGACACAAGGAAAATTGCAGAATGATTGCCATCAAAAGTGGTCCACATATTTGCAACAGTTCCACCTTAAAATCAAGTATAAAATAGGAAGTAACAACCAAGTCAATGATTTCATTAGTTGAGTTCCGGTCATGACACTCACTATAGTGCTCGATTCTTACGGCCACGATACCTCCAGATGACCCCACCTCTATGAGACAGATCCTGACTTCACCAACACCTTCCAGATGTTGGGTGCAAACACAACTGTCACTAATTTCCATCTTCAGGAGGGGTTTCTCTGCCATAGAGACCATCTTTGCATTCCATCAAGCGAGCGAGCGAAGATGATTTTGGAATCCCACTACAGCCGGGTGGAAGGACACTTTGACATGGAAAAAAGAGTGGAAGTGTTGTAGTGACATTTCTACTAGATGAAACTTCGACAGGATGTCAACAAGTATACCCGATCCTACACTACCTGTGTTATTTCCAAACCGACCACTAAGAAGCAAGGCATGTACACTCCTCTTCCTACTCCTGACATGTCCTGGGAATCCATCTCAATCGACTACATGTCAAGTCTTCCATCCACCAAGAGGATAAATGAGTATGTTTTTGTGGTTGTTGATCTCTTTTCCAAGATGGTGATTCTGTCCGCCTACAAGAAGAGCATCACATTGGGGGCCACTACCAAGCTCTACCTTGAATGAGCATCGGTACACTTTGGGATCCCACAAAACATTTATATCATATAGGGAAATCCGATTTCTTAGCACATTCTAGTACAACCTTTGGCCACTTCCGCACACCATGCTCACCAAGTCCACTACCTTCCACCCCTAGATAGATGGCCAAACCAAGGTCATCAACGAGATGATCATGCACATCTTGCGCATGTACAATTCCAAGCAACCTTGTACCT
>JASDQU010372371.1:75472-90281 GCA_032191745.1 Picea mariana
GTGGGAAACTTATTGGGAGAAAAGTTCCATAGAGGAGTCTGGAATATACGGGGCTGATCCCACTTGGGATTTTTTTGTGGATGCGGTAAAGGAACAGTATTACCCTGTTGGCAACTATGAGGACCAGTACACGAGATGGACCACACTGCAGAAAGAGAGGGGCCAAGAAGTTTCGGAGTTCACTAATACCTTCCATACCTTGCACACCAAGATGGGTATCAAAGACTCCGAGCGACATTTGGTTAGGAAATATCGTGGGGCTCTACACAGATACATCCAGACTGAAATGGATTTTTTGGACATCTCATCACTTAGTGTTGCTTATCGATATGCCGTTAAAATCGAGCAGAAATTTAAGCACCAGAACAAACGTGAGTTCAGGTCTACAAATCTATAACAACCGAAGTATGACAAAGACGGCCTTAACAAACAGTCTCCCAAAAACCAGTCCAAGACACATGAAAAGAAGGGTCACGGGAAGACAAAGAAGGACACCGAAAAATGGTGTGAGTTCCACAAAATCCCTTGGCACAACACAGATGAATGTTGCTCAAAATAGTCATTGGTGGCCAAGATCAAAGACAAAGATCCGAACCCTGATTCATAATTTGATTGTAAAAATAATGGTAAAGGACATATCATTGACGCGGACCCCACTGCTATTATCGTGACCACAACAATTCAACGAGATGAACCAATAGATCCTGAAGGGGGGGAGTGACTTTTTCATTCACAGATGTGGGTGAAGGGGACCCCACTGCATTTTATTATTGATAGAGAAAGCCAGAAGAACCTCATCTCAGCAGAGGTAATCAAACAGTTGGGATTGTCAACAACACCACACTCGCAGCCATACAACATCGGGTGGCTTCGCCAAGGACGAGATCTTCGTGTAAACCAACAGTGTTGATTATCATACGGCATCCAACCCTTCAAGGATGAAGTATTCCGTGATGTTGCCCCATTGGATGTCTGTGATGTCTTCTTGGGCCAACCATATATGTGGATACGCCATGTTGTTTATGAGACTTGACCCCATAGTGTCATTGTTACTTTGGGGGGTCATCTCTATAGAATACCAGAGGTAGTTCTGACTACTGTTCCACCAAAAAAGTTTCGCAAGGTAGTATCTCATACTGCAAAATTCAACTTCTTCACAATCTGTTCAAAAGGGGAACATAAGGACATTGGAACCACTACAACCTTGGCCCAAGCATCTTCTATCCAACAGAAGCAGGTCGACAAGGTTGCAGCAAAGTGAAAAGATTCCTTCTGCACACCATCCTCTCATGTAGCCCGACTTGTTGAAAAACCTCAACCTCAACAGGTTCGTGACATACTTCCACAAACTGAGCAACACGATGTCTCTAGCAAGGCAAGCAACTCACCAAGATGCAGATTCAACAAACGCTTTTCCCTCTCCCCTGAGAACTCAACACAATGGAGACAATTTCTTCCTAAGGAGGGAGGATTGATCCAGGTGGATATTGGTGGCCACCCACCTTTTCCGGTTGGCTCAAAACATTTTTCTTGCAATTTTGGCAATTTACTATTTTTAGCAGTTTTTAACTTCCGGGGCCATTTTGAGGGCCCAAATGAAGGTTTTTCGAGATAGAGGTTCTCAATTATATTTTAAAGAATGATTGAGCCCCAAAAATGAATCTCCTCAATGATACCTTTCCAACGATCTATCACACGCCTAAAATGGAGATCGTATGCAAAAGTTACGACCCGGGGAAGTTGATGTACTCACTTACCCAAACGGGGCCCACATGACTTTTGGCGCTTCATCTCCTAGGGTTAAGTTTTTTGGATGTCTAGGGTTTTTGGCATTCCTGGTTATTGTAAAAATGCCTTCAAAGCCTCACTGTAATCATCTTCTTGCGAATGCGAGTAGCCATCACATCTCTTCTCAGAGATAAGCTACCACCATTCTAGCGAGTCTTTCACTCTGTATTTTTACAGTCTCTGTACATTTCTTTCATTAATAGAAATCATGTATTATTGTATCTCTGTGTTTATGGTTGCATCTCTAATATATTTATGTTATATTATTGGATATATGCGATATCTCTGTGCATTTATTTATTATATCTCTGCTCTCATTTCGTGTCGAAAATAATCTGGATCAATTGGATTGCATGAGCCTGATATGTTGTTGAGCCAAAATCTATTTCATATTTTTAAAGAGTTATCATGTATGGTTGTTTAAAGGACTATTTTCTTACCAATCATGCATGCAAGAATGAGTTTTTTCAGTCGAGTTAGCCATGGTAGAGGCAACCGAGGGAGAGGTAATTGGAACAAAGGTACAAGAAGGCCAAGGTTCTCCATACACTTTGATGTTAAATCGCAAGAGTTAGGCCTATTGTTTCAGGCCATATTTTTCAATTGGATTGGGTGAGGAGTGGTGCAACCTAGGCATAAAAGGCATCTCTTCCAAGCTCCACAAGCCCCTGGTATTCCCGTGCCCCGTCATGTCTCGTTGCAACCCGAGGTTCCTGAAAATGACGGATGGCAAGAGATTGTCCACCTGATAGTCTCCCAACATCGTGGCTAGCCCAATTTGTCCTTACCTTCTCGCCCGCCTATTAACATGATTTTCCAAGATGCACATGTTCACTCACCAATTCATTCCTCTCATGCTAGCAAAAGGCTGAAAATCGAGGCCCACCATGCCCTTGACAAATTAAAAGCCATCGCTTCCCCTTCCTCACCCTCCAATGGCTCTGATAAATTCATGTTTTCCTGGATGCATTTGAGGGATGATTGTTATCACGTGATCAGGGAGATTAGGCCTAAAAGTTCAGCGCAACCAAAGGCAAATTTAGGAAAATCAAAGGGTGAAAGCAACAATCAAGGAAATATTGCATCTTAGAGTGGGAAATATGGATTTTGAGTTTTTATTTTATATTGTTGATGACAGTTGCTTCAGAAATTTTTGGACAACATGTTTTATTTTTGGATATATGAGTAATGCATTTTTGAAAACAATCTCAAATATAAATGAGAAAAATTGTCAAAATGTGCATGTGATGATGGGAGTCACAAGGAGAGATGTTCTTGTTTAATTGACTAGTTATGTTATAATTGTTAAGAGCTAAATGAGAGTCACAAGGGGTCCGACCTACTAGTTATTATTTATTTAAAACCCTTATTATGATTTATTACTTTTCCCCCCTTAACTAAAAATTTGGTTGAGTTTTTAGTTCACTTAACTAATGAGGTGGTTCAACTACCTCAACCAATTATGACTTTCTTAAAGTAAAAAAGAAAGGGAGGAACAAGAGGATAGAAGGAGAAGCATACTAAGGTTTTCTCCTTAAGTTTATGTTGAGATAGTTTTGTTTCCGTTCATTCCTTAATTTATCAGAAGGCTAATTCCTTTTTATGATAGCAGGGTCTTATTGTAGACAACAAGATTCAGGGTTGAATTACATCATTCAGACACTTGTATTTCAGAGGTGTTGATCTATCTTTGATAGTCTGTGTAGACTTGTCTGTTAGTGAATTAGTTTTCATGACTGACAAAGGCTATTGTGCAGAGTTGAGTGGGAAACAATCTGTGGAAAGCTGATCCATCTTTTAGAGTTCAATTTTTTTTATTTTCTGTCAGAGGTCATTTTGTATGTTCCACCGGGGATGTCTAAGTTTGACTTTGGTTTGAAAGTTCTGCATGAAATTTTGTAAAAGGAATGACTCTTTTGTGAAATGGAATGAAATAAAGGATTTCTTTATGTCTCATATGTCTTGATTATCATCTTGGTGTCTTTACTTCTGTCTCTACATTTATTTCAGCAACTATTGTATTCAAAAAATCATATCAAAATGAATTTTTCAGCAAGCTTTTAATTGTGAAAAAGACTATCCTAAGCACTTGTAATCAATACTTGTAAGTTAGGATTTTATTTTTGATGGCTATAAACATAGGGTGATATTCCCGTCTATTTTCATTTTGCCAAGAAGAATCTAAAAATGCTTGAGTAAGATTATTTCATATCTTACCTCAACATTTATTTGGCGACCATACTGGGGAGATCTTCGATATCTCTCTAGTTAATTTTTATACTCAATTTTCATCGATACATCTATTTTCTGATATTGATTCTTTGACTATTTTATTTCTTAATGACTGTGACTATTGCAAGGCAGCCCAATATTGAGCCCGATCTCCAAGACCAAACCAGCATTGCTTTGAATCTGTTTAACACCATTTTAGACACTACCAATACTCGTGCTGAGCTTAATCATTCTTGGGAAAAGTTTGAACGAGATATTAGTGCACAAGAATGTTGGGAAGTTAGACGTAGACAACCTACAAATCAATAGTAGCCTTCTTGTTTCTTTAGTTTTGGCCATTCTTTCATGTCCCTAGACTCTCGTGCTTCTAGAAGAAGAAGAGGCTTATCACCGGAAATCAATCCTATTACTAAAATAGGAAGAAGGAAGGTTGTGTTATCTACCCAACAAAGTTCTCTAAGGAGAACTTTGTCTCATTCATCTAGTTCATCTTTATTTCCCTCATCTATCATCCACAAGATGCAATCTAGTGGTGGATCTGCTGGTACGTGAGGTGATTCCTCCTCTTAGGATTCATCTTCGTCAATGATTGGTAGCTTATATAGCCACCATATCCCTGTTCAATCTACCACAAATCCTACCAAGGTTATTAAAAAGTATGGGCTTTTTCAGTTTGAAGAAGATGCCAAAACCACACCATAGCATGTGTCCTCTCCTCTTAGCTTATCACCTGCCACTCGTCCACTTCCTAAGTTCAAGGAGCATCTTCCTAAGTTCTCCGGAAATAACACTGTCACTACAAGAAAACACCTGGTGGCATTTTCTAATGCTTGTCAAAACATAGGAGCCAATGACAATGATACTTGTATGTGCTTATTCGTCAATTCCTTGAAAGGAAAGGTTGCAGTTGAATTTTTTGACCTTCCTCCTAAGATTCTGTCTACTTGGGAGGAGTTAATCTATTAGTTCTAATCCACTTATGGGAAATCTAAAATCCTAGCCGAGAAGTTAAGTGAATACAATAATGTCACCTATAAGGATGGCGAGACCATAAAGTATTTCAACTTTCATTTCACTAAGATATCCAATCATATCCCTGAACTCATTCGACCTCAGAACCAATCTGCTCTCATGCATTACTACAATGTATTGCACTCCCCCTATCGTCATAGGATTGAGGAAAAATCCATTGATAATCTTGGTTCCGCTCTGCATAATTGTTCAGAGTATGAAGAACAACTTGAAATAACAGGTCTTCCCCAGGGAGAATCAATTAGACAGAATGACATGTCCTCCCTCTTACATCTAATCCAAGATATGAACAATCGTGTGATAGCATTTGAGTGAAGGGTGAATGCCTCACCTCTCACCCCTAGAGCTTCATCCTCTTCTTCACCTCCCTTTAAAAATCCGATTGAAAACAATTTTCAACCTAAATCCATTTTGCCTCGAAGCTGGTGTAACTTCTGTGAGGAACACCATGAGGAAGCTACATGTGAGGTAAGAAAGAGTGCCAGAGATAAGATATTTGGTAAAATACCAGAAGCTACTATCACTATCCTAGATTTTGCAGAGATAGAAGACGTCATGATCATCAATACTAGGAACAAAGCCTATGCTCCCAAGGGAAAATTTGATCCTCCCCACAATTCTTCTAGCCCAAGCTCATCCTCACCTACTACTACTGTTCAAGTTCCTAAAGTTCTCGACAGTCAAGGAACAACTTCTCCTCTCCCCTCTTCCAAATAAAATATATTCAACCCATTGGCCAACATCAAAGAAGATGCAATTCTTTTGGACATCGTTGTCATCCCTAAACAACAGATGCATCTAAAACAATTCATGGAAGGAAAATCTTTCATTGTAGCCAATCTTTCTTAAGAGGTAAACAAAGAAGATTCATTTGTAAATAAAGTAGGTGTACATAACTTTAGATACCCTGTAAAAATCCTCCTTTTTATATTTCTGTAAATATTATGGATAAGATCGCCCATTGTTGCCTCATTGATGGTGGTTCGGGCCCAAGTGTGATGTCTAAGATTATTATGGAAGAGCTAGGCTTGTCTTGTACAAATGAAAATACTAGAAGCATGCTCTCATATAATAGTCTACAACAAATGACCATAGGCAATATTAAGAATGTGACCTTAGTTTTATGCGCTCATCCTGAAATAAGGACAACCCTCAACATTCAGGTAATTTATATGCCTGTAAGAAATTACATGATTATCTTGGGAAGAGATTGGAAAGCATTAGCAAGTGGATACCTCTGACTCGATGGGACACATTTATCTGTGCCTCGAAATGGTAAGAACATTATAGTCCTTAGAGAGGGAAGGTTTTCACCCTACATAGAGAGTATTCCTCAATCTAGTGTAAACTATATCAAAGAGGACCTATGAGTGTATTCCATATTTGCAGAGGAGGATAATATTCCTTTGGAACAAATCAATTTAGACGATGATATGTGGAATATGCACTTTGATGGTTGACACTCTAATGAAGGTAATGGGGTTGGAATTATCTTGGTTTCCCCCGTAGGGAGAATTTATAATTTGCCTTACAAGTTGGAGTTTTCTTGCACAAACAATGTCACTGAATTCAAAGCTTCATTATTAGGCATTGAAAGTGCTCTTAATATTGGTTGTGGTCACCTTTCATTTTTTGGAGATTCTGAGCTTGTTGTGAACCTGATACATAAGGTATGCTCTCCTAGAAATGAGTTGATGGAACGATACACCCAAACTGTTTGGGAACTTATCTCGAACCTTTTATCTTTCAACATCACTCATGTTAAGAGGGAGTTGAATTCAATGGTTTATCAGTTAGTTGTCTTTGCAGCTTCTTCTAATCAACAACCTTTGCCTCATAGGCCTGATTGTCCTTTTCAATCTCTATGTCGTTCACATATCCCAGACAATGTAGAATCTTGGCAGGCCTTCCCTAACAATGAGAGCATTTGTGCTTTCATTCAATATGAATCTCTTAACCCCAAGGAAATGACATCCATAGAAGACGACAAGATTCCTAAGGGATTTACTCCTCTTGAGAGTTCATTTTCATTGAGTGATATAGGCAATAAAGAGAAAAAGAGAGAAGGGGAGTCAAGAAAGAAGGTAGGTGAAACCATCTCCTTGAACATTGGGGCACTTGAATTTTCAATGAGTGCTAAAATAAGTGTCCAATGTTCTGATAAAGAAAAACTGAGGTTTGCCAAGCTACTTGGTGGATTTAAAAATGTTTTTTCTTGGTCTTATGAGGATCTTCGTGGTTTTGATCCTGGTCTTATGCAACATGCTATGAAACCAGCTAGGAAAAAACAAAGACCTATTCACTATGCATTTAGAGCAACCATTCAAAGGGAGTTGGAAAATTTCTTAAAGGCTGGGATTATTTTTCCAGTCTACTTTGAATGGGTTTCCAATTGGGTACCTGTTTTGAAGACTATTGATCATATTAGAACCTGTATTAATTTTCACACTCTCAGTTAGGCTATTATGAGAAATCCTTTTCCTCCTCTTAATATGGAAATGATTCTGCAGCAGGTTGTAAGGTCACAGACAAGGCCCTTACTTGACATTTTTTGGGGTTACAGGAAAATCAAGGTAAAAGGGGCAAATGTTCACAAAACCAATTTTATCACTAATTGGGGTACTATGTCTTATAAATTCCTGCCTTCTAGCTTACCTGACGCAAGTACCTATTTTAAAATACCTATCCACACAACTCTTGATGAATTGATCAGCGACCACATCTACCTTGATGATCTAATCATATGCGTTAAAAGGATGATAATTACCTTGGAGTTCCAAGTGCTATTTCTGGGTCTTTTCAAAATTGCTTTTGTCCTGGACATTAACTCTTACATTCTAAAGGATTTATAGGAGCAATTGTTTTCCTACAACACTAACGGTTCTCGCTTGAAACGTTGCGAGGGACCAACGTGAAAAGTTCTAATGCTGTTTGGATTTTCTATATACTAGTAACCTAGATCTGCTTTCCTTTTTGTGCTATTTTCTTTTCTTCCTTACAATAGTTTGAATTCTACTATCTGTTTTAAGTTTTCCTATTGCTTTTACATTTCTGTCATTTTATTACTGTTGTTTTGATTTTTTCAAATTTACTTCTGTCATGATTTTGTTTCCTACCATATTCTAGTTAATTTGGTCAAAATAGGATGATTGGATCAGTTCTGCCACAGTGACACTCCTACAAAGCATTGTTAGTCAATAACAATCAAGCTTACACACCTGTTACGATGTTCTCCCTGAAGGCACACTTGAATTTGTTATCTATTCCCACTGTTGTCTTATAAAAATATTGGTTGTCTCTCACTTCTTCTTGCCATTTCTTCATCCATTTGAGATTTTAAAGAGAAAAATCCGTATTTTTTCTTCTTGAAGTAAAGAGAAGATTTCGGATGAATGATTATGCATACAGTGGAAAACCCCCTCATATTTAACACTTTTCATGAGTTATTCCCAAATTTCCCAGTCATGTTTCCATTAAATATGCTCACTTCCCCCTGTTGCATGATCTTCCTGGCTATATCTTCTTGACCTGTTGTTCTTGGTATGCAAAACCATGAGTTATGCGTTCTAAATATGTTGAAAACAAATTTCCCTATGGAGTCGCCAGTTTGTTGACGATTAAAAATTTCAATAAGGTTTTGCCCGCAAAGTATTGCTAAAGCCCATTATTATAAGCTAACAATATAAATAATACTAGTAGGTGGGACCCCCTTGTAAATTGGTAGATAATATCTGGCTCTTATTTGATGTTGGTGCCACTGTTTGACACCGCTTACATGGTTGATGAGATATGGTTTCTATTGACGATGGATTGGGCTTATTATGTGTTGGTTATAATTGTGACAATTGAATGGTGGATAAGGCATGTTATATGTTGTTCTCCTACTCTAGGCTCTAATTTCATGATTACGGTGGACTATGTATCCATTGTTATCATTGTTGTATGTTCATGGATTCCTTACTGTGACACCTTCAAAATAAACATGTTAGCAACAACACCTAAGAGAAATTGAAAAGAAATAAAAGAAACCTAAGCTAAATGCAAAAGGAAGAAATTGAATTATGCTCTTATGCTACATGCATTGAAATTTAAATGGCCAATTATTAGTCCCAATAATAATGTGATAGCTATGCGATTTGTTGAGTTATATAGTTGATATGCATTATGGTTAAGTTGGAAATGGTAAGATATGATGTGGGTGGCGCGTTTGACAAGTGATAGATGCTAATTCCAATGCATGGTTTAAATGAATGGTTAATGGATTAATGGCTAGTGTGTATTAATAAATTAATTGACTGGGGGTGGAGGCGACATGAATTTACTGCACGTTACCCTTACTCTTTCAGTTGGCCGCCACTCTAGTCAGGCTATTGTTCAACTGTGTTATTGTGGTTAGGCTCCGACTTTCATGAAGAGGGAGAACCACTTAGCCAATACACATTTTTAAGGTGCTCTTGGTTACATGTATGTATTTTTGGCCATCCATGAGTTTTCTCTGGTTATGAAATAGATATTGGCTCGGATGTATGGGTTTGTGCTTTCCTTAAGTATGGAAACTGTGTAAAATTGTGATTTTTTTGGAATGAATGGTTGGTGGCTTTCGTTGCAATAATGTTTGAAGTCACAGATTTATTGGTCATTCTGAGTATTGACAGCCATACAGGCTCTCTGTCATCCTTGATGGTTTTAGTCAAAGGGTTTCGTTTGGTTTAGAGTGGATGGTTGTCTCCACTCCTTCGTACTCCATACCCAGTCTTTTGTTGTTATGGGGTTTTGAACGCATTGTGTCACTGTGCTTTGCTTCACTTGGGTATGAGTTCATTCATGTTGCACGGTGGGTTGTGATGGTCATTTGACAAAGGCGTTGCTTAAAGTGACTGTTATTTCTTAGCCCTGTCCAATCTCAACATTCTCGGGTTGGCTGGGATACCCACGAGGGTTATACCCTGCGTGTTTTAAGTCTTGTTACAACATCAAATTGGAGCCTTTCTCCTCTGATCATAGTCTCCTCTATCATGGGGATTGTCACCATGTTTGCGAAGACATTTGTGGTATAACCTGTGCATGCACCATTGGTCTCAGAGGTTCTCACTTGATGTTGGGAGTCAACTCCATGTCTCCCTGTGTTGGTTCACAGGGCCAAACCTTGATTACTCAAAGCTCATTTTTGATAAAGTAAACCCATTATGTCATGTTGGATACACGGTCAATGGTTATGATTTAGTGATGCATTGTCGATAATCTTCTATTGTTGACTCGTCTCTGTTGATTATCCTGACAGTGGTTTTAGTTGTAGTCACTACAATTGGTTATTATGATAGTCCAATTGATAAGCTCAACATTTAAATTGGTTGATTAAATATTGGCGTTGATACACAGTCATTGTCTTTTACATTAGGATTATTGAAATGTTAACTAAGTATTTGATTAATGCATAATGATGCTTCACGCAGGATGTGTGGGTATGTGTGGAGTTCCTACAATATGAGTTAATGATTACTGTGACTGTGTGTTCTTAATTTCTAAACGGGTTATTGCAATCATGATGATTATGGCATTTTAATCCACTACATATGTTATGATTATTTGATCACTCCATCAGAGAGGGTCCCGGGATTTTAAATATGGTTTTGTTGCATTTTGATCGATTTGTGTTGTGAAATTGGGCCTGTTGTTGTTGCCTCGTTGTATTGGATAGATATCCCAACATTTGGAATGTTTAGAGTCAAAGAAAATAGGACCTGTACATTCAAAAAATACACTTGCATTTTGTCAAATGGTTTTGTGTATTCCACATCATAGCAAGATGTGAAGTGGTGATTGTTGTTTGTTTGTTTAAATGGCAAGTTAGGATCTTTGCAATTTAAAGATGGATTATTGTGTTGACTGTCCACTATGTATGTTAAATAAATATCATGATTTTTAACAGTGGTAGGCACGAGTACTGTGACAATATAACCTCACTGCAATTTAATTATTAAATGAATTAAAAGACAAAATCAAGCATGACCTTTGAGTTGTATTTGATGATTGAAATAATTCGTGGACAATGGTTGATTTTGATGCTGAACAGAGTGGTTTACTGTTTATTCATTTGGGAATTGTTTTAAAATATTAAATGGATAAGTGAGATGAACAGAGATCCCCTACAGGCTATTGTGGGATGCATATTGTCTTGTTTTGATGACACTATGTTAAATATTTGATTACAAACATGGAACAAGTTAATGCACGGGATTGCTTGAACTGTACACAGTAATTGTTTGGGGTCTTAGTGGTCATTTGGTTGGTGTGTTTCATTTTACATAATGGTTTTATGGATCACTTAATTAATTTAATGAACAATAATCCTTCTCTTTCCCTACCATTATTTCACTTTTCGCTAATTACAACCCCCTAGCCTTCCCACATTCATTTTTCACTCCTTGTTCTAAAATTTAATTACAGTCAAGAAGAATTCTATATTGAAGAAGTTTAGAGTCACATTTTCTCGGTTGGATTACAATGATGTTTTATTTGGTTTGCATTACATTTGATTGTTTGTGGTCTTTGAGCAGTAACCGTGTTTCTTTTCCCCCTCACTTTATCATTTTTCGCTAAATACAAGCCCCTAGCATATCCCAAGACATTTTATTCACCCCCTGCTCATTGACAACAGTTAAACAATTTATATGGATTGGATTGCATGAGCCTGATATGTTGCTGAGCCAAAATCTATTTCATATTTTTAAAGAGTTATCAAGTATTATTGTTTAAAGGATTATTTTGTAATCAATCATGCATGCAAGAATGAGTTTTTTCAGCCGAGGTAGCCATGGAAGAGGCAACTGAGGGAGAGGTAATTGGAATAGAGGCCCAAGAAGGCCAAGGTTCTCCATACACTTTGATGTTGACTCACAAGAGTTAGCCCAGTTGTCAGGCTAGTTTTTTCAATTGGATTGGGTGAGGAGTGGTGAAACCTAGGCCTGAAAGGCCTCCCTTCCAAGCTCCACAAGCCCTTGGTATTCCCGTGCCCCCTCATGTCTCGTTGCAACCCTAGGTTCCCAAAAATTATGGATGGAAAGAGATTGTCCGCCCGACAATCTCCCAACATCGTGGCTGGACCAATTTGTCCTTACCTACTCCCCCGCCTATTAACCTAATTGTCCAAGATGCACCTGTTCACTCACCAGTTCAGTCCTCTCATGCTACCAAAAGGTTGAAAACTGAGGCCCACCATGCCCTTGACAAAGGAAAATCCATCGTTGCCCCTTCCTCACCCTCCAATGGCTCTGATAAATCTGCATCTTTCCCGATGCATTTGAGGGATGATTTTTCTCACGTGATTAGTGAAATTAGGCCTAAAGGCTCATCACAGCCAAAGGCAAATTCAAGAAAATCAAATGGTGACAGTAGCAATAAAGGAAAGATTGCATCTCAGAGTGGGAAATATGGATTTTGATTTTTTATTTTATCTATTGTTGATGACAGTTGACTTCAAAAAATTTTGGACAACATGTTTTATTTTTGGATATATGAGTAATGCATTTTTGAAAACAATGTCAAATATAAATGAGATAAATTGTCAAAATGTGCATGTGATGATGGGAGTCACAAGGAGAGATGTTCTTATTTAATTGACTAGTTATGTTATAATTGTTAAGAGCTAAATGGGAGTTACAAGGGGCCCACCTACTAGTTATTATTTATTTAAAACCCTTATTATGATATATTAATTTCCCCCCCTTAACTAAAATGTTGGCTGAGTTTTTAGTTAACTTAACTAATGAGGTGGTTCAACTACCTCAACCAATTATGATTTTCTTAAAGGCAAAAGGAAAGGGAGGAACACGAGAAGGAAAGAAGGATAAGCATACTAAGGTTTTCTCTTTGAGTTTATGTTGAGATAGTTCAGTTTTCATTCATTCCTTAATTTATCACAAGCCTAATTCGTTTTTATGATAGCAGGGTCTTATTGTAGATGACAAGATTCAGGGCTAAATTACATCATTCAGACACTTGTTTTTCAAAGGTGCTGATCTATCTTTGATAGTATGTGTAGACTTGGCTATTTGTGAATTAGTTTTCATGACTGACAAAGGCTATTGTGCAGAGTCGAGTGGGAAACAATCTTTGGCAAGATGATCCAACTTTTAGAGTTCAGTTTTTTTTATTTTCTGTCAAAGTTCCTTTTGTATGTTCCATTGGGGATGTCTAAGTTTGACTTTGGTCCAAAATTTTTGCATGAAATTTTGTAAAAGGAATGAGTCTTTGGTGAATTGGAATGAAATAAATGATTTCTTTATGTCTTATCTATCTTGATTATCATCTTGGTGTCTTCTGTCTCTACATTTATTTCATCAACTATTATATTCAGAAAATCATATTGAAGTGAGTTTTTCAGCAAGCTTTAATTGTGAAAAAGACTAGCCTAAGAACTTGTAATCAATACTTGTGAGTTAGGATTTTATTTTTGATGGCTATAAACATAGGGTGATATTCCCATCTATTTTTCTTTAGCCAAGCAGAATCTGAAAATGCTTGAGTAAGATTATTTCATATCTTTTCCTCAACACCATGATCAACACTGTGTGCCACACCAGTTTCAGGTCGGAGACAAATTTTGGTTGTACTTGTAGAAATAATTCCTTGCAGGGCCTTATCGGAAGCTTCTTCCACTCCATTATGGACCCTACACCATCACCAAGGTTGTGGGTGACAATTTTTTTCATCTCAACCTTCCCCCCATCCTTGGCTTGCACCCAGTGTTCCATGTGGACCTCTTTCAACCTTATTTTCCACCATTGTTGGACACCTCGGAGATAGTAGAACAATTGACACCAAAAGATCTCAACTGTTAGGAACCAAATACCAAGATAGCAAAGAAAAACCTCAGAATAAGTACTCAACGCCTTGAAAAAGAGAGAATTTCATATAATGATCCTTTTTGTGGGGGAAACCTCCTTATACACCACACAAATTTCTAAATAGATGATGATTCCAAATGAAAAGGTCTCCTTGGTATATATAGGAGACTAGGAGGTATAATTACAACTAATGGACCCAAGCTGACATAAATAAAATAATATTACTAATGTAATATGCCCTAATTAAGGGGTAATGTGTCACTATTTAGGGCTTAACATGACCCTCTCCTTCAGACAAGTGTTGTCTGAAACACTTGAATAATTATGGATTCTTTTGTATAAAAGAATCATCTTCCCAAGTGGAATCTTCAGCGGGTAGTTTCCTCCACTTAATGAGATACTCTGAAATGGATCTATTCCTTAGTTGGTGAATTCTTGTGTCAGTGATAGCTTCAGGCTCCAATATGATTTTTCCTTCCTTGTCAAGTTCTAGAAATATACTTTAAACTGAGATTTTGTCACCTATAACCTTCTTTAAGAATGAAACATGGAAAACTAGGTGTACTTGTGAAGATGCACGCAACTTCAATTTGTATTCCATAGTACCAATCTTTTGCAACACCTTATAAGGGCCATAATACTTTGATGATAATTCATTATCCATCTTGGATTGCTTGAGGGACATCTATTTGTATGGTTGTAGTCTTATAACACTTAATCCCCTACTTCAAAACTTCTTTCACTACGATGGTGATCTGCTTGTTGTTTCATTTTTTTGTGCCATGGTCAGGTTTTCCTTTAAGATTTGAAGAACTAGTTGTTGATGCTCGATGTGATCTTCCACTGCTTGAAACTTAGATTTTTCTTTTAGATAAGAAGTGATGGAAGGAGGGTGGTATCCATAGAGTGCC
>JASDQU010372371.1:90331-101114 GCA_032191745.1 Picea mariana
TACAGTCTTTATACATTTGTTTCATTAATAGAAATCATGTATTATTGTATCTCTGTGTTTATGGTTGCATCTATGATATATTTATGTTATATTATTGGATATATGTGATATCTCTGTGCATTTTTTTATTATATCTCCGCTCTCATTTCGTGCCGAAAATAATCCGAATCAGTGGTATTTGAGCAGGCTACTCTTGATCGTTTTTTTCAGTGCATGTCCCCGACGAGGTATAAGTATAGAAAGTTGGGTCTCAAGCTTGTCTCTCTTGAAGACAATCGATTTCTCACACCCAATAAACCCTCAATGGTGGAAGAAAAAAAAAACTACGGAGCAGATGATCCTATCAATTTGTTGCTTGAGCAAGCTCTCACGTGACAAAGGGACGAAATGATGGAGAATTTTTCCCACATCCTTCAACGCCTGCCAATAACAATAGGCGCATATTCATCAAGTGTCCACTTTGGAGGCACCTTGCCTTTCAAGGTACAAGTTCATTTTGATATTCCTATATTTGAAGGACAGATAGATGCAGAAGCCCTAGAAAAATGGTTAACTCTGCTTGAAGGTTATTTCTTTCTTCACATTTTCCGACAAAGAAAAGATCACCTTCGCACTCCTTAAATATCTCCCTCATGTCAAACATTGGTGGGAAACTTATTGGGAGAAAATTTCCATAGAGGAGTCTGGAATATACGGGGCCGATCCCACTTGGGATTTTTTTGTGGATGTGGTAAAGGAACAGTATTACCCTATTGGAAACTATGAGAACCAGTACATGAGATGGACCACACTATAGAAAGAGAGGGGCCAAGTAATTCCAAAGTTCACTAATACCTTCCATACCTTGTGCACCAAGCTGGGTATCAAAGACTCCAAGCGACATTTGTTTCTAAAATACCATGGGTCTCTACATAGATACATCCAGACTGAAATGGATTTTCTGGACATCTCATCACTCGGTGTTGCTTATTGATATGTTGTTAAAATCGAGCAGAAATTTAAGCACCAGAACAAACATGAGTTTGAGTCTACAAATCCATAACAAGCGAAGTATGACAAAGATGACCTTAATAAACAGTCTCCTGAAAACTAGTCCAAGACACAAGAAAAGAAGGGTCACGGGAAGACAAAGAAGGACACCAGAAAATGGTGTGAGTTCCACAAAATCCCCTGGCACAACACCGATGAATGTCACTCAAAAAATTCATTGGTGTCCAAGATCAAAGACAATGAGCCGAACCCTGATTCAGAATTTGATTCTGAAAATAATGGTAAATGATAGATCATTGATGCGGACCCCACTACTATTGTCACGACCGCAACAATTCAACCAGAAGAACCAACAGATCTTGAAGAGGGGGAGCACATTTTTCATTCATAGATGTGGGTGAAGGGGACCTCGCTACATTTTATTGTTGATAGCGGAAGATAGAAGAACCTCATCTCAGCAGAGGTTGTCAAACAGTTGGGATTGTCGACAACACCACACTCGCAGCCATACAACATCGGGTAGCTTCACCAAAGATGATATCTTCGTGTTAACCAACATTGTTGATTGTCATACGAAATCCAATTCTTCAAGGATGAAGTATTGTGTGATGTTTCCCCATTGGATGTCTATGATGTCCTCTTGGGCCAACCATATATGTGGAGACACCATGTTGTTTATGAGTATCGACCCCGTAGTGTCATTGTTACTTTGGGGAGTCATATCTATAGAATACCAGAGGTAGTTCTGACTACTATTCCACCAAAAAAGTGTCGCAAGGTAGTATCTCATACTGAAAAATTCAGCTTCTTCACAATCTGTTCAAAAGGGGAACATAAGGACATTGGAACCACTACAACCTCGTCCCAAGCATCTTCTATCCAACAGAAGAAGGTCGACAAGGTTGCAGCAAAGTGAAAATATTCCTTCTGCACACCATCCTCTCATGTAGCCCAACTTGTTGAACAACCTCAACCTCAACAGGTTTGTGACAGACTTCCAAAAACTAAACAACGCGACATCTCCAACAAGGCAAGCAACTCACCAAGATGCAGATTCAGCAAACACTTTTTCCTCTCCCCTGAGAACTCAACGTAATGGAGACCATTTATTCCTAAGGAGGGAGGATTGATCCAGGTGGATATCAGTGGCCACCCACCTTTTTTGGCTGGCTCAAAACAATTTTCTGGCAATTTTGGCAATTTACTATTTTTAGCAGTTTTTAACTTACGGGGCCATTTTGAGGGCCCAAATGAATGTTTTTTGAGATAGAGGTTTTCAATGATATTAAAAGGAATAATTGAGCCCCAAACATTAATCTCCTCTCTGATACCTTTCCAATGAGCTATTACATGCCTAAAATGGAGATCGTATGCAAAAATTATGACCCCGAGAAGTTGATGTACTCACTTACCGAAACGGGGCCCACATGACTTTTGGTGCTTCATCTCCTAGGGTTAGGTTTTTTGGATGTCCAGGGTTTTTGGAATTCCTGGTTATTGTAAAAAGGCCTTCAAAGCCTCATTGTAATCATCTTCTTGTGAATGCGAGTAGCAATCACATCTCTTCTCAGAGATAAGCTACCACCATTCTAGCGAGTCTTTCACTTTGTATTTTTACAGTCTCTGTACATTTCTTTCATTAATAGAAATCATGTATTATTGTATCTCTGTTTTTATGGTTGCATATCTAATATATTTATGTTATATTATTGGATATACATGATATCTTTGTGAATTTCTTTATTATATCTCTGCTCTCATTTCGTGCCGAAAATAATCTGGATCAATTGGATTGCATGAGCCTGATATGTTGCTGAGCCAAAATCTATTTCATATTTTTAAAGAGTGATCATGTATGGTTGTTTAAAGGACTTTTTTCTAATCAATCATGTATGCCGGAATGATTTTTTTCAGCCGAGATATCCATGGCAGAGGCAACCAAAGGAGAGGTAATTGGAACAAAGGCCCAAGAAGGCCAAGGTTCTCCATACACTTTGATGTTGAATCGCAAGAGTTAGGCTAGTTGTTTTAGGCTGGATTTTTCTATTGGATTGGGCGAGGATTGGTGCAACCTAGGCCTAAAAGGCATCCCTTCCAAGCTCCACAATCCCCTGGTATTCCCATTCCCCCTCATGTCTCGTTGCAACCCGAGGTTCCCAAAAATGACGGATGGAAAGAGATTATCCCCCTGACAGTCTCCCAATATCGTGGATGGACAAATTTGTCCTTACCTGTTCCCCTGCCTATTAACATGATTGTCCAAGCTACACATGTTCACTCACCATTTCATTCCTCTCATGCTAGCAAAAGGTTGAAAATCGAGGCCCACCATGCCCTTAACAAAGTAAAAGCCACCTCTTCCCCTTCCTCGCCCTCCAATGGCTCTGATAAATTTGTATTTTCCCGGATGCATTTGAGTGATGATTGTTTTCACATGATCAGCGAGATTAGGCCTAAAAGTTCAGCGCAACCAAAGGCAGATTTAGGAAAATCAAAGGGTGAAAGCAACAGTCAAGGAAATATTGCATCTTAGAGTGGGAAATATGGATTTTGAGTTTTTATTTTATATTGTTGATGACAGTTGACTTCAGAAATGTTTGGACAACATGTTTTATTTTGGACATATGAGTAATGCATTTTTGAAAACAAGGTCAAATATAAATGAGAAAAATTGTCAAAATGTGCATGTGATGATGGGAGTCACAAGGAGAGATGTTCTTGTTTAATTGACTAGTTATGTTATAATTGTTAAGAGCTAAATGAGAGTCACAAGGGGTCCCACCTACTAGTTATTATTTATTTAAAACCCTTATTATGATTTATTACTTTTCCCCCCTTAACTAAAAATTTGGTTGAGTTTTTAGTTCACTTAACTAATGAGGTGGTTCAACTACCTCAACCAACTCTGATTATCTTAAAGGAAAAAGGAAAGGGAAGAACAAGAGGATAGAAGGAGAAGCATACTAAGGTTTTCTCTTTGAGTTTATGTTGAGATAGTTTGGTTTTTGTTCATTCCTTAATTTATCACAAGGCTAATTCCTTTTTATGATAGCAGGGTCTTATTGTAGAAAACAAGATTTAGGGTTGAATTACATCATTCAAACACTTGTTTTTCAGAGGTGTTGATCTATCTTTGATAGTCTGTGTAGACTTGTCTGTTAGTGAATTAGTTTTCATGACTGACAAAGGCTATTGTGCAGAGTCGAGTGGGAAACAATATGTGGCAAGTTGATCCATATTTTAGAGTTCAATTTTTTTTTATTTTCTGTCAGAGGTCATTTTGTATGTTCCATCAGGGATGTCTAAGTTTGACTTTGGTTTGAAATTTCTGCATGAAATTTTGTAAACGGAATGACTCTTTGGTGAAATGGAATGAAATAAATGATTGATTTATGTCTCATATGTCTTCATTATCATCTTGGTTTCTTTACTTCTGTCTCTACATTTATTTCAACAACTATTATATTCAGAAAATCATATTAAAATGAATTTTTCAGCAAGCTTTTAATTGTGAACAAGACTAGCCTAAGCACTTGTAATCAATACTTGTAAGTTAAGATTATATTTTTGATGGCTATAAACATAGGGTGATATTCCCGTCTATTTTTATTTTTCCAAGAAGAATCTAAAAATGCTTGAGTAAGATTATTTCATATCTTTTTTCTCAACATTTATTTGGCGACCATACTGGGGAGATCTTCAATATCTCTCTGGTTATTTTTTATACTCGATTTTCATCGATACATCTATTTTCTGATATTGATTATTTGACTGTTTTATTTCTTAATGACTATGACTATTGCAAGGTAGCCCAATATTGAGCCCAAACTCCAAGACCAAAGCAACATTGCTTTGAATCTGTTTAACACCATTTTAGACACTGCCAATACTCGTGTTGAGCTTAATCATTCTTGGGCAACAATTGAACGAGATATTAGTGCACAAGAATGTTGGGAAGTTAGACGTAGACAACCTAAAAATCAACAATAGACTTCTTGTTTCTTCAGTTTTGGCCTTTCTTTCATGTCCCTAGACTCTCGTGCTTCTAGAAGTAGAAGAGGCTTATCACCGGAAATCAATCCTATTGCTGAAATAGGAAGAAGGAACGTTGTGTTATCTGCCCAACAAAGTTCTCTAAGGAGAACTTTGTCTGATTCATCTAGTTCATCTTTCTTTACCTCATCTATCATCCACAAGATGCAATCTAGTGGTGGCTCTGGTGGTACATGAGGTGATTCCTCCTCTCAGGATTCATCTTCATCAGTGATTGGTAGCTTATATAGCCACCATATCCCTGTTCAATCTACCACAAATCCTACCAAGGTTATTAAAAAGTATGGGCTTTTTCAGTTTGAAGAAGACGCTAAAACCACACCATAGCATGTGTCCTCTCCTCTTAACTTATCACCTGCCACTCGTCCACTTCCTAAGTTCAAGGAGCATCTTCCTAAGTTCTCGATAAATAACACTGTCACTACAAGCAAACACCTGGTGGCATTTTCTAATGCTTGTCAAAACATAGGAGCCAATGACAATGATACTTTGTATGCGCTTATTCATCAATTCCTTGGAAGGAAAGGCTGTGGTTGACTTCTTTGACCTTCCTCCTAAGATTTTGTCACTTGGGAAGAGTTAATCTATTGGTTCTGATCCACTTATGGGCAATCTAAAATCCCAGCCGAGAAGTTAAGGGAATACAATAATGTCACCTATAAGGATGGCGAGACCATCAAGTATTTCAACTTTCATTTCACTAAGATATCCAATCAGATCATTGAACTCATTCGACCTCAGAACCAATCCTCTCTCATGCATTACTACAATGCATTGCACTCCCCCTATCATCATAGGATTGAGGAAAAATCCATTGATAATCTCGGTTTTTCTCTGCATACTTGTTCAAAGTATGAAGAACAACTTGAAATAACAGGTCTTACCCAGGGATAATCAGTTAGACATTAAGACATGTCCTCCCTCTTACATCTAATCCAAGATATGAACAATTGTGTGATAGCATTTGAGCGAAGGGTGAATGCCTCACCTCTCACCCCTAGAGCTTCATCCTCTTCTGCACCTCCCTTTAGAAATCTGTTTGAAAACAATTTTCAACCTAAATCCATTTTTCCTCGAAGCTGGTGTAACTTCTGTGAGGAACACCACGAGGAAGCTACATGTGAGGTAAGGAAGAGTTCCAGAGATAAGATCTTTGGTAAAAGACTAGAAGCTACTATCGCTATCCTAGATTTTGCAGAGCTAGAAGACATCATGATCATCAATACTAGGAACAAAGACTATGCTCCCAAGGGAAAATTTGATCCTCCCCACAATTCTTCTAGCCCAAGCTCATCCTCACCCGCTGCTATTGTTCAGGTTCCTAAAGTTCTCGATAGTCAAGGAACAACTTCTCCTCTCCCCTCTTCCAAATAAAATATATTGAACCTGTTGGACAGCATCAAAGCAGGTGCAACTCTTTTGGACATGGTTGTCGTCCCTGAACAACAGATGCATCTGAAACAATTCATGGAAAGAAAAGATTTCGTTGTATCCAATCTTTTTGAAGAGGTAAATGAAGAAGATTCATTTGTAAATAAAGTAGGTGTACATAACTTTAGATACCCTGTAAAAAATCTTACTTTTTATATTTCTGTAAATATTATGGATAAGATCGCCCATTGTTGCCTCATTGATGTCGGTTCGGGCCCAAGTGTGATGTCGAAGATTATTATGGAAGAGCTAGGCTTGTCTTGTACAAATGAAAATTCTAGAAGCATGCTCTCATATAATATTCTACAACAAACGACCATAGGTGATATTAAGGATGTGACCTTAGTTTTATGCGCTCATCCTGAAATAAGGACAACCCGAAACATTCAGGTAATTGATATGCCTGTAAGAAATTACTCTATTATCTTGGGAAGAGATTGGAAAGACTTAACAGGTGGATACCTCTGACTCGATGGGACACCTTTATCTGTGCCTTGAAACAGTAAGAACATTATAGTCCTTAGAGAGGGAAGGATTCCACCCTACATAGAGAGTATTCCTCAATCTAGTGTAAACTATATCAAACAGGACCTATGAGTGTATTCCATATTTGTAGAGGACAATAATATTCCTTTGAAACAAATCAATTTAGACGATGATATGTGGAATATGCACTTTGATGGTTGACACTCTAATGAAGGTAATGGGGCTGGAATTATCTTGGTTTCCCCTGTAGGGAGAATTTATAATTTGTCTTACAAGTTGGAGTTTTCTTGCACAAACAATGTCACTGAATTCGAAGCTTTATTATTAGGCATTGAAAGCGCCCTTAATATCAGTTGTGGTCACCTTTCATTTTTTGGAGATTTTGAGCTTGTTTTGAACCTGATACGTAAGGTATGCTCTCCTAGAAACAAGTTGATGGAACGATACACCCAAATTGTTTGGGCACTTATCTCAAACCTTTTATCTTTCAACATCACTCATGTTAAGAGAGATTTGAATTCAATGGTTGATCAGTTAGTTGTCTTTGCAGCTTCTTCTAATCAACAACCTTTGCCTCACAGGCCTGATTGTTCTTTTCAATCTCTATGTCGTTCACATATCCCGGACAATGTAGAATCTTGGCAGGCCTTCCCTAACAATGAGAGCATTTGTGCTTTCATTCAATATGAACCTCTTAACCCCAAGGAAATGACATCCATAGAAGACGACTAGATTCCTAAGGGCTTTACTCCTCTTCAGAGTTCATTTTCATTGAGTGATATAGGCAATAAAGAGAAAAAGAGAGAAGGGGAGTCAAGAAAGAAGGTGGCTGAAACCATCTCCATGAACATTGGGGCACTTTAATTTTCAAAGAGTGATAAAATAAGTGTCCAATGTTCTGATAAAGAAGAAATGAGGTTTGCCAAGCTACTTGGTGGATTTAAAAATGTTTTTGCTTGGTCTTATGAGGATCTTCATGGTTTTGATCTTGGTCTTATTCAACATGCTATGAAACCAGTTAGGCAAAAACAAATACCTATTCACTATGCATTTAGAGAAACCGTTCAAAGGGAGTTGGAAAATTTCTTAAAGGTTGGGATTATTTTTCCAGTCTACTCTGAATGTGTTTCCAATTAGGTACCTGTTTCGAAGACCGTTGATCATATTAGAACCTGTATTAATTTTCACACTCTCAGTCAGGCTATTATGAGAAATCATTTTCCTCCTCTTAATATCGAAATGATTCTGCAGTAGTTTGTAAGGTCACGGACAAGGCCCTTACTTGACATTTTTTGGGGTTATAGGAAAATCAAGGTAAAAGGGGCAAATGTTCACAAAACCACTTTTATCACTAATTGGGGTACTATGTCTTATAAATTCCTGCCTTCTGGCTTACTTGATGCAAGTACCTATTTTAAAATACCTATCCACACAACTCTTGATGAATTGATCAGCGACCACATCTACCTTGATGATCTAATCATATGCGTTAAAAGGCTGATAATTACCTTGGAGTTCCAAGTGTTATTTCTGGGTCCTTTCAAAATTGATTTTATCCTGGACATTAACTCTTACATTCTAAAGGATTTACAGGAGCAATTTTTTCCCTACAGCACTAACGATTCTTGCTTGAAACGTTGCGAGGGACCAACGTGAAAAGTTCTAGTGTTGTTTGGATTTTCTATATACTAGTAACCTAGATCTGCTTTCCTTTTTGTGCTATTTTCTTTTCTGCCTTACAATAGTTTGAATTCTGCTATCCATTTTATGTTTTCCTACTTCTTTTACATTTCTGTCATTTTATGACTGTTGTTTTGATTTTTTCAAATTTACTTCTGTCATGATTTTGTTTCCTACCATATTCTAGTTAATTTTGTCAAAATAGGATGATTGGATCAGTTCTGCCACAATGACACTCCTACAAAGCATTGTTAGTCAATAACAATCAATCTTACACAACTGTTATGATGTTCTCCCTGAAGGCACACTTGAATTTGTTATCTATTCCCACCGTTGTCTTATAAAAAGATTGGTTGTCTCTCACTTCTTCTTGCCATTTCTTCATCCATTTGAGATTTTAAAGAGAAAAATCCATATTTTTTCTTCTTGAAGTAAAGAGAAGATTTTGGTTGAATGATTATGCATATAGTGGTAAAACCCCTCATACTTAACACTTTTCATGAGTTATTCCCAAATTTCCCAGTCATTTTTCCATTAAATCTGCTCACTTCCCCCTACTGCATGATCTTCCTGGCTATATCTTCTTGACCTGTTGTTCTTGGTATGCGAAACCATGAGTTATGAGTTCTAAATATGTTGAAAACAAATTTTCCTGTGGAGTCGCCAGTTTGTTGACGATTAAAAATTTCAATAAGGTTTTTCCCGTAAAGTATTGCTAAAGCCCATTATTATAAGCTAACAATATAAATAATACTAGTAGGTGGGACCCCCTTGTAGATTGGGAGATAATATATGGCTCTTATTTGATGTTGGTGCCATTGTTTGATACCGCTTACATGGTTGATGAGATCTGGTTTCTATTGGCGATGGATTGGGCTTATTCTGTGTTGGTTATAATTGTGACAATTGAATGGTGGATAAGACATGTTATATGTTGTTCTCCTACTCTAGGC
The DNA here is from genome assembly GCA_032191745.1 of Picea mariana. Taxonomy (NCBI): domain Eukaryota; kingdom Viridiplantae; phylum Streptophyta; class Pinopsida; order Pinales; family Pinaceae; genus Picea; species Picea mariana. Next base: position 99,925 of record JASDQU010372371.1, read on the forward strand.
TCTAATTTCATGATTACGGTGGCCTATGTATCCATTGTTATCATTGTTGTATGTTCATGGATTCCTTACTGTGACACCTTCAAAATAAACATGTTAGCAACAACACCTAAGAGAAATTGAAAAGAAATAAAAGAAACCTAAGCTAAGTGCAAAAGGAAGAAATTGAATTATGCTCTTATGCTACATGCATTGAAATTTAAATGGCCGATTGTTAGTCCCAATAATAAGGTGATATCTATGTGATTTGTTGAGTTATATAGTTCATATGCATAATGGTTAAGTTGGAAATGGTAAGATATGATGTGGGTGGTGCGTTTGACAAGTGATAGATGCTAATTCCAATGCATGGTTTAAATGAATGGTTAATGGATTAATGGTTGGCGTGTACTGAGAAATTAATTGACTGGGGGTGGAGGTGACGTGCATTTACTGCATGTCACCCTTACTCTTTTAGTTGGCCGCCACCCTGGTCGGGCTATTGTTTGACTGTGTTGTTGTGGTTAGGCTCCGACTTTCAAGAAGAGGGAGAACCGCTCAGCCAATTCACGTTTTTAAGGTGCTCTTGGTTACATGTATGTGTTTTTGGCCATCCATGAGTTTTCTATGGTTATGAAATAGATATTGGCTCGGATGTATGGGTTTGTGATTTCCTTAAGTATGGCAACTGTGTAAAATTGTGATTTTTTTGGAATGAATCGTTAGTGGCTTTCGTTGCGATAATGTTTGAAGTCACAGATTTATTGGTCATTTTGAGTATTGACATCCATACAGGCTCTTTGTCATCCTTGATGGTTTTAGTCAAAGGGTTTCATTTGGTTTAGAGTGGATGGTTGTCTCCACTCCTTCGTACTCCATACCTAGTCTTTTGTTGTTATGGGGTTTTGAACGCATTGTGTCACTGCGCTTTGCTTCACTTGGGTATGAGTTCATTCATGTTGCGCGGTGGGTTTTGATGGCCATTTGAAAAAGGCCTTGCTTAAAGTGACTATTATTTCTCAGCCCTGTCCAATCTCAACATTCTCGGGTTGGCTGGGATACCCACAAGGGTTATACCATGCATGTTTTAAGTCTTGTTACAAGGTCAAACTGGAGCCTTGCTTCTCTGATCATACTCTCCTGTGATCATAGTCTCCTCTATCACGGGGATTGTCACCATGTCTGCGAAGACATTTGTGGTATAGCCTATGCGT
>JASDQU010372372.1:24298-35309 GCA_032191745.1 Picea mariana
TCGGGAAATCGCGTATCGGGATATAGCGATTCCCGTTGTCATGTGCACTGGACTTTCAGTTCCCTGATCCCTGACTCTGCAGGATCTCTCGCCACGCGTCCCTGCTGACGGACGGTTATGATCCAATCGGGAAATCACAAATTGTGATTTCTTCATGCAAGAGTTTCTTGCCCTCGAACATTCTGATTCTCCGATGAACTGAACCCTGACTTTCCTCCTGATGTCTGACGCATGTCCTGCCGAGATCAACGGCTAGGATCTCCGTCGAAGTTTTGAGACTCGAAAGGTCTCAGTTCTCTTACCCTTTGAAACCCCGATGACTCCCCGGGACTCCTCCTCCGCACACTAGGGCTTAACCCTCGCGCAACTTCTCGAGATCCAACGGTTNTCGCTTGCTACAAAATGGGACTCTCTCATGATATGCTCAGGTGCTTCCCGTGCAAACTGCAGACCTGGGTACGCCTAATCCCGAGACAAGAAATATCGCTAACATCTAGCACAATGACACATTAGTGAATATACTATGTCAAAGTGTTGCATCTATTAATAGTAACGAATAAAGATGGGATTGTGTCCAACATCCATTTACCACTTAGTTTCTCTAATTGTTCACTCATTGGTAAGCTAGTTCATCTATTAGAAATTCATTCTTCTACCAATTAATTACAATGAATGAAACATGAACCCATGCTTGAGATCCTTCTATGCTCTCTCCTGCTTCCATCAAACAATTGCTTGCTTCATTGGTGAAACTAACCTATTTTTCTACTACAAATCTACAGACACTTTCTACTCCTTAGGTTGTCAAAGTAGGGAGATATTCACCCCCTGTAATCTTTACTCTCCACACTCTTCACTTTACTGTGTGGTCAATGGGACGAATCTCATTGTACCTCCAGATTTGTTGTTGTATTAGGGAAGTCTTATGGCCATTATTCCTTTGAAAATATTCAAGATTACAGCATATGGATTGCTACTCCTAGAAAAAATCCTCAAAATGGCCTTTCTTACCACAAAAGAAACATACTTTGGCATACCAACAATTGGTGGCTCTATGGATTTTCTTCTTGCAACAATGAAAAATAAGGGGTGTCTTACTTGATGCATACCTCTTTCTATTAGTCTTATTGTTCATAGTTTCATAATTATGATACCATAATTACGAACTACTATAGCAACTTGTGAAACCCTCATTGTTATTCAATATAATGCTTGGATAAACTCTATTTAATGGTATGGATTCATCTACTTGAGCTAACTTATCCTGAATAGGAATAGCTCAACAAAAACAAATCCCATTTAATATTCACGTATAGTGATCTACAGTAACCTTTCCCTCAATTTCCATTCATTTTCTTGAGGATGGTCTCCCTTCCAACAATCATGTGAAATAGCTCAAGAATTAATACTCATAAACTCATATATATGAGTCTTTGGTGCTAAAAGAGTGGATTAAACAAAACCACAAAATGCCAAAGCATGGAAAATTATAGACTCCCAAAGTGGTTGTGATTTGACAATGGCATGGAGAGTTAACTTATTTATGGTTTAATTAAACATTTTAATTGTTGTCTATATCCCAATATTCAATGTATACTCCAGCATGAAAGGTTACACGATTTTTATAGAAGAGAGCAACCAATTGCAGCATACAACCAGTGTATGACCTACTTCTATAGGAGAGACTAGGATTTGGTTGTTGGAGAAACACATGGTCTCATTTGTCCTTCATTTGTTGTGTAGAGTCATGGGTAAGATGAAAATGTTGTTGTATGGTAGTGGATAAGAACAATTGTTGTGCATGGCTTCAATGCTCACCAATTTTGTTGGATAGAATTAGAAACTTAGCTAGATAATCGCAATAGCTATCTCATGATAGTCCTTGATCTCAAATCCCATAGTAAGATGAATGGTGGGTAATACAAAGTTTTTGGAATTCATCAACTACTAGAGGAGAATTAAATACTAAGTGAAATAACATAACTATAGTCGGGAATTCATCCTTAAAACCATTAATCCAAGTATAGGAAGCATATTCAACACAAATGAAAACACTAATAACTAATACATATAATTTAACACAACACATAGAGAAATTCATCACACAAGACATAGTTTTTACCTCAGAAACCCATATGGGAAAACCAACATTCAAATGGTTGCTAACTCTCTATTTTGAAAATCTCTAGTCACAATGTAACGCGTAGCTTTAAGGCCATTCACAATTCGCACATCCCCTCCTCCTTTGCATTCTCTCCTCCTAGCTAAAAAAGACCCTTTAAGAGTCAAGTTACAAGAAGAAATATGAGAGTTGTGGCAATGGGAATACCAAGCATACTTTCCCTTTCATTTCTCATTCCCCATTTTTTATCCTATTTTTCTTCTTCTTTTTCACTTTATTTTTTTCTCTCTCTCTTATTTCTTTCATTTACTTTATTTATTGTTGCATTGTCTTTTCTTGTTTTCTACCTTCATTGATTTTCGACTTTGTTTGTGTGTACTAAGTCTTACCACCGCTCATGTTGTTTGGATCCATTTTCAATCATAAAACAACATAGGTACTTAAAAAAAATTCAATTAACCCCTGATACTCCAACATTTACTCAAAACCCATACTTAATCCAATATTAATCTAATGTTTGGATGGATCTTCTTTGTATGTTATCACTTGTTATAAAACATCCATCGAAGATTAGAAATAAATTAAAATATATAAATCACAACATATGAAATCTCAAGTAAGCAAAACACATCACAAACTTTGAGATCAATCCTTTTATGCCTTATCGTCTCATCTTATGTGTTGAATCAATTCCAAATTGTTTTCTTTTTTGCAACAAAATATTGTTTGAAAATCAATATTCCAGGAAATAATAAAACTCTATGTACTTAGAAAATAGTCAATGAACACATATGTTTGATACATGTTATTGTTGGGATGGTTCCTCTTATGAAGCAATTATGTTCATTTCTTTGAACATCTCCTTGTACACTTTTTCAACATCCCTACCGGCATGTTTTGGATATCACATCGATTTTCCATTGGAATGTTATAAATCTTCCCAAAAAAACAAAAAACACGATTAAAAAATTGAGTAATATTTATATGAAAATAAATATAGCAAATATATTAATTTGGTATTTTTTTGGACTAGTGTACGCAAATTACAAAAATACATGTTTAGAAATAAAAGTTTTTAATGATTCATTTTTGTCATAGTATTGTTTTGTTATTGCAAGTCTCACATGTCTCATTGACAATTGCTCTAGAAACACTTATTGTAGTGTATGTATAACCTGATTCTTAGAGTCACTGGATTGATTTTTGTATTGTAAATGAAAATGAAATCTATATGTTATTTCCACAATATCCCTCATAGTTCCATAAAAGTGTTTTCTCTTCTCATTAACTTTCTGTAACATCCATATTTCACTGACCACATTTTCATAACACTGTTTATTCTTTGAGGACACTTGTGTGCAAGTGATCCGGCTAAACATGGTACTTTATGATTATTTGATTTGATTTATGAGATAAAAAAAATATGCTATAATGGAGTATTGAATTTGATATGTTATTAATATTGATGTATAGAATCAACAAATATTATGATGAGGTTTCCTAAGTGTGCAGGAAAACATGAGATGATGAGGACATTGATGGCATCGATGGAATACCTTGGACTTTGGATCAAGTCAAGGAGTCAACTATTGACTTTGATTATGAGCACTTGATTTATTTACGCATATATTATGATGATTATTTCAGTTATTGATTTCATGTATATGAGTTATTAATATTATTTCTTGTCAGTGGATGCACGCATGGTAACACTTGCTAATCCGACTCACATATGGAGTAAAGGGGCCATACACATATATCAGATAGATTAGGGAGAGGTTTGGCAGTCTCCCTGTCACAGCCTAATAGCACTCTCGTCATGACCTTAACTAAAGGTTAACGACTACCTTGTTCCTGAAAGGTTCATGATGTCATGAGAGCAGACTAAGACACTCGTTAACGAGTATTTTTTAGGGGCACGCAATAAGGCGGATTCATTATTCCACAGTAAGCCTTTAGTCTCACACAAGGTTGATAAGTGGAGTATTCACTCCAAGCATCAGAAAACTTCCAAACTAAGTCAAGATGGCGAGATAAACCTTGGAGCACGTAGGTGCGTCTTGAGGGGCACATCATAGGTTAATCTAAAATGCAAATAAAGAAAATGAAACATCAAGAGAATTTAATAAAAATTTAGAAAACTTTATAGGATAAATTGAATACTTAAATTTTGTTAGAAAAGATAATATAATTATATATATTATTTTATGAACTGGAACATAATAAAACATAAGTATAAATGTTCATGTCTAATTAAATTATAATAATGGGCCTAAGGGAAATTAGACTAAATAAAATCTAGAAAAGGGAGAATGAAATGTAAGACATGTGCACAATGTGTGCATGAATTAAATAAAAAGAATTTTTAAAAAGAAATTATTTTCATGAGGAAATGTGGTGTCAACTTAAATTTAGAGTCCTAAGTCAAACTAGACTCTAAATCCTAAGTAAGAGAAGAGTATTAATCAAACTCCAACTGTGAATTAGTTAGGAGAAACAATAAAGGAGAAATTGGAGAACTAAGGGACAACTAGGAGAAAATCTAGGAATTGATTCAGGAGATGAGGGAAAATTCAAATTTTATTTATTTAAAAAGAAATAAAACATGTGAAACTTGAAGGAAGTGTGACATGTGTTGAGGGTGAATAATATCTAATTTAATTATTAAAAACTATAAATGTCAAGATAAATTTTCTTATAAAAAAGAAGGTAGAGGAAGGAGAAGGGGACTCTATTGTTGGATGATTGAAATGTTGTCAAATTGTTCATGTGACTAGTTTACTTGTGTGAGTTGGGATCCAAGCTTTGTATAAGGGGTGGAATCATCTCCTTGTGAGGACAAGCTTGAGATAGTTTTTGATCTGAAATTATGTGTGTGACTCTTGTGCGGCTCGGGGGGCTAAGGGGGAAGAAAAGTACCCCTAGCATTGGCTGGGAGGTATCAGTGAAGTCCTTTGGTTAGAAAGTGAGAAGAGACGTAGCGCAAGAACAGGCCAAAGGATCTATCTCATAATTCTTATTCTTCTAGGTAGGATATTTTCATTGTTCCAATTATTTGAATAATGTATGAAATATTGATATAATAATTTGTTTATACATTTGGATCGAATGATTTATTTCAAGACCTTATTTTTGTAATTTATATATATGTTTTGTTTTTTTAATTATGCGTGGATCAAATGGTTGAATCGAACCATTACTCATGTAAAATATAATATTGTTCCCGAATTATGCATGGATTAATGGTTGAAGTTCGAGACATTATTCATGTACTAGATAGAAAGGATAAATCCTTTACCAGTTGAAATGGATTCGTTATCTTCGATGAGATGATAAAACGTAGATGAAAAGGTCAATATTTGAGTGCACTTCCGGAATTTGTTACTAAAATCTCATTTACCTCGCTCACGCCTTTTTATTTCGACAACACACTTTTTTTATTATTTTAGACATAGGGTTGGATGTTGGGCTTCGGCTAATATCCTTATTGTGTAAAGATTATTTAAACCTTTTTCTTAAACCTTTAAAAATAATCAAATAAATATAAAAATGTATATATCATGAATGGTTATATATTAGTAAATTAATCCCTGGGTAATTATGTGTTCTTGTTGTTTATATTTGTGCATGTGTAATTTCATTATATCAAACAACTAATAATTGATAAGTTGCATTTGGCATAATTGAAATTGCAATAATATGTATTATTATATTAAACTATATTAAACAAATGTTTCCTTAGAAATAGTTGCATTAATTATATATTATTATATTAAATAAAGGATGCTCTAGAATTCGTTGTATTTAATTACAAAAGTTACTTTATGATTAGCATAGGGAAGGTTATCTCAAAGATGGGCTTATATAACGTTTGAATGAAGCAAAATATGTTCATCATAATTAATTTTGTGCTTCACTCCCACGCAAGTAAAGTTGAGTAACTTAATAAGGAGCAACATCACTACTACTTTCATCTTAAGAAAGATAGATAGATGCATATATCTATTCTGAGTATTTAAATTAAATTTTTATTTTTGTATAGCTTACTCTTTTTTTATCACTTGTAAGAGGTTGTTACACTTTCAGCACTATTTTAGATGAACTAAAGAACAATTCATCATTATTTATATTCTTCATGATTTTTATCTTATTAGGACGATCTTTTGTTTCCTCGTAGTCAGTCCTCACACAACTTTCAACAAATATAAAATCAAGTGTTTGAAACATGTTAGCAATTATTGTTAAAAAGTAAATTTATAGTAAAATGTCAAAGAAAATCTCATATTGATCACCTTTTTAAGCCACCTAATCCCTCTCTTTACAACATTTCCATAAGGCTTTTACGCTCTTTTCCACTCAAATTCCAAACAGTATTTTGGAGTTTTTTGAAGTTTTTGTTCTATTTGACATTCATTGTCCAATACACATCATTTAAAACTACATATATTTCAAATATATTACTTTTGTATTAAGATTTAAAAGAACTTTCCATGTTCTCTTCTTGGGATGTGATTCCCTCACCTTTGTTGTTGTAAGTTGTTTTCCTAATCTTATATCAACCATCTTCTATCAATAAAATCCTTGCATAATGAAATACACAAATTATGAAATGTGTTTTACAAACTAAGTAAATAATTTCAAGCTAAAATTATTTTTCAATTATGTGGTGCATACGGTATAGTAACATGCACCAATGTGCTTAATACATATGCACCAGTGCATAGGTATGTATAATCTGCAATGATAAACTTGATAGCATTTTTAGTAAGAAACTCTTCAAAATGGTGCACTTAATACAATATTTCACACTTGTGCTTGTTTCTATAAAGTGCACAACATGAACCAAAAAAGTGTTGTTGTTTTTTTGTTTTTTTTTTTTTTAAATTAGCAATGATAGGGTTTGGGATGTATTACAATGAGTGGTTATGTTCCAGCATATATCCAAAGCCCCATATACAAAAACACAAATCCAATAAGTATTCCTTATCTAAAAACACTATCATTGTCAAATAGTAAAGAGAATAAACCCCAAGTGCTAGAGTTTGCAACATAAAACAAAACAGAACCAACAAGAAAACTAGGGTTTATAGTGCTAAAGTTTATTCTAAAACACTTCTTGTTTCTCGAAAATGCATTGTGAATATCAATAGGAATAAATAAAAGATTTTGTGTATTTTTTTGGATCAATTGAGGGTAAATTTGAGATTAATAGAATGAAATACATGCCTTAATATTCTCCTCTGTTGATTTCTATGTGTCCTACTATTGGTTTACTACTCTTCTTCTTCTGTGTCTGATTTTATTGACCCGGGATTCATGTATGTTCGGGTTTCTAACAAAGCCTCTAAACCTATCAGCCCTCCTGGTAAACCAAAAGGCAACACAGCACACAAAATGCACTGCGCGGTCTCACTCAAGATAGCTTTAATGGGTGGTTGTAAGACTCAGGTGTTTACAGCCTAGGATTTAGTGTGAGATATGAGAGCTATATATTGAACCATTATTATAACTTGTAACTGCAATATATTGTTATTGACGAATAAGCAGGAAATATAACAACTCATTCATTCAACATAATAATAACTATTGAAGACAATAAAGATATATGCAAGCATTCATCACATAACATAGATGTTACTGTGGTTCACCCCCTCCTGGGCTACGTCCACAAAGATTTGGCTCTCAGCTCTTTTATTATAGTATTTCCGCATCTACAGCGTCGCATGCTTACAACTCCTCTCAGTCGAGTAGGATCTATATGATTCGGACTAGATCGCACCAGGCTCCCCAGCCTGCGATCTAACCCTCAATATCTTCCCTCCTTCGTTTTCTCTAGCTCAACATCTTATACAACGATAACCCTCCTGAACTTCAACAAGTCCCTTATGATACCTAAGTATCTATATTTATACATTATCTGGCTCTTCATCCTTTACAATGCATTACCAAAACCCTAACCCTGTCGTCGTTAGGTCTTCCTTGCATGTGTGTGTGTTGTGCTTCCTTCCAACTGTCGCTTTCCTTNCATGTGTCTGCGCCTGTGCAGTCTTCTCCTTGAGTGTGTCCACTATCTGGACTACAACTTCATTGTTGATCAATTCTGCGCATTCTACCTGAGTTTGTTCTATCTGTGCCTTGGCTTCCTCTGCCTGTGCCAGGACTTATGCTACCCACTCTTGCAATGGTTCCATTTGAGCCTGTCGCTCTTGTTTCTGTGTTTGAGTAGTGGTGAGTTCTGCCTGTAGTCTCTTCATGTACTGCACCCCTTTGACGTGTTCGGTGATAGCCATTGTCTTTTGCCTCTGCTTAAGGTCTTGGATCACTATGTTGATCCTTTCTTCTTCCTTGTCCCACTTTTGGATCTGTTGATCCTCCTCTAATTTTGTCCAAAGTTGTGTTTATTGATCAAACAAGTCGGTTTTTGTGACAACCTATTGTTCTATCTCTTTCAGTTGTGCTACTGTTACCTTCTTCCTCTGCTCCTTCACTGTTGGTGGAGTAGAGGTTGTAAGTTGTTCTCAGAGATTCTTGATCTCCTTCTGGTATTGATCAATTTTCTACGCAATCTGATCAATTTGTTCTGCTACTGTGATTTTCTTCCCCTGCACTGCCTTTGGAATCTTCTCGTAAGTTCCTGCCACTTTCTGCTCCAATCCTTTCCTATGCTCCTTTTCCTCTTGGGTCTCGAATTTAGCCTGCTCATAGACTATTGCTAGTTCATCTCACTTCTTTGTTGCTTGCTGCAATTCAACTAAATTTTAACGTGCACAAGACTGTAGCTTGTGGTTTACACTGGCTTGTAATTTGTGTAGTGCCCTGGATGGCATCCGCCTCAACACCAGTTGGATTTGGCTTAAGTCCTTCAAGGGTGTCTGCCCCACGATCTCGTCCATACGCAGCATATTAGGTGTGATGTGGAATGTGGTGTTTGGTTGCAATATTGGATGGACTGGATCTTGTTCTTCTTCTTCCACTCTTTCCTCTGTTTGTGGTGTTGATGGCTTTGTTTCCCTGGTGGTGCATGTTGTCTGTCTTTCCCCGATATACTTGAGGAATTGCCGCATGTCTACCATCTCCTCTTGAATCCTGTCCCTGTGGTGTGTAGCATGGTCAAAATCCTCGGGTAGACAATCCTGGACCAATCAGGCTATCATTTCTCCACCATCATCAGTGATCGTATACTCTAGGGGTGTTCTTTGTGCCTTCATTTTCTTGCGCACACCTTCTGTATGCGTGGTTGTACTCTTGTTTCCCCCTGGTTCCTGTGGGTTGGGACTTGTTGCAGTCCCTTACGCGGCCTCGGCCTGTTTCTGTTGCTCTTTGTCCAACTGTGTCTTATCCTTCTTCCTGTTTTGGCTCCCTATCTTCGTTGGCCCTTCGTTTATCTGTGTTGTTTTTCCCTAGCCCATCCTTCATTTCTTGGGAACTTGGATTTCCTTTGGCTGCATTTCTCCATGCCCTGCCTCTTCTTCTGTGGTTCTTTCCAGCAATTCCTGGTTAAGGACTAGAATCTTCCACTCGTCATCCCATTCGCTGATGACCATGTCGATGTCACCCTCTGTGATACAATAGCGCATCTGTAGCCATTGTTTATTGGTATCATTCCTCACATGTATCCACATTGTATGTCGTTTGGACTTGAAGTTGGAGATGTCTCTATACCGCGCGACAGCCTGTGGTGTGATCCTCCACATGTTGGAGATGGCTTCTTGCAGGTCATGTAGGTATCCTTCAAATATGGACTCGTTCATCCTTTTATGCCTAGCATCCGACGTGACTTTCAAGAGTAAGTACCTTTCTCCCTGGTTCGGCTTGGATCTGGTACCAAAAGTTACATACCCTGGCTCTCTCCATCCCATGAAGGCTAATAACGTGATTAGCCATGAATAGTTAAACTTTGTGCCTAAATAATGTGCATCTTTGTAGTCATCCAGAAATAAGTTCAAGAGGTACGGTGCCCAGCTCATTGTGGTGCCCTCTGCACATTGTGTTGCAACTGCAACAACCCCAGCTAGGACTTCCTCCTTGCGACATTTTCTCAGCAACTTACAGGCTAAGACTTTTGCACCTAATTGTGTTGCAGCATCGTTGATCCTCTTGATAATGATCCCTTGTGTCCCTCTATCAGCGCCATACTTCTTCTTCATCTCTTCTGCTAATGCTTTCTCCCTGGCTTTGTCATCCAGAAACAGCGCGGGATCCATGCCCCGGGATGGCAATCATGTTATGTTGGTGATAAGTTCTACGTCTATTGAGATGAGCTTGTCCAACCAGATGTCTCCACCATGTGTGACTTCTAACAGTTGTTTGACACAACTGGTTGCATACTGCCCACGGCCAAAATGTGGTAGTTTTACCAGACCTAAAATTCTTGTCTTCTGCAACTTTGATGCCCTTTGGAGTGGTTGATTAATCGATTCCCCAAACTGATTCCTACCCACCATCTCCATGTACACTCACTTTGCAAGTTCTGGAAACTTTTCTTCGCCTGCTACATCATGGTCTAAGTATTTGAGCTTCCCTATATGACCCAGCAAGTATGGTCCTAGTTGTACCCCATCTGGTATATGCGGTAGAATGATTGTTGTGAGGGGTTGCTTGCGAGGTGACCTGGGTATCTGTAGCTTTTCTTTCTTCGGTGGTGGTGGTGGCTGGCTCGAAGTTCCTGCGGCTTCCGGTTGTGTTTCAGAATACCATTCTGGCAAACCTGTGACATATTCGACCGTTCCTTTTGATGGGTGGTCTGATATGGTCGTTTGAGACTCATCTAGATCAACTGTTGCTACCAGATTTGGTGTCGTTCCATTGACTTTCGGATCTTCTTCGGTGTTTTTTGGTTGCGCCTCCTTCAGGGTTTTTGCATTTCGGTTCTGGTGTTCCTATACCTCT
>JASDQU010372372.1:35620-80488 GCA_032191745.1 Picea mariana
TTGTCATGTCATACTACTTTTGTCAACTTTCCTTTTCTCACTTGTTTTCCTTTGTACATGATCATTTTCCTTCTCCTTCCTGAGTTTGTGTTCCTAATTGTGTGTGCCTTTTCTTCCTCTGGCGCACTGCGCCTCTATTGGTACTATTTACCCTTCTTTTCTTTTCTTTTTTTACTGTGCGGTGAGTGGTCGACTGTCCTTGTATAGCTTCAGTCGGCTCTCATTGATCATCCCTCTAAGTTATGCACCTTATAGATCCTTCAATTGTACAGCTCCTCCATCTGTGACAGATTTTACCTCATACGGTCCTAACCAATGAAATTTGAGATTTCCTGGGTGTTGAAACGATTTGTTGTCATACATCAGTACTAGATCTCCTTCCTTGAAAGTTTTCTTCTTTATGTGTCTATCGTGCCAAGATTTATCCCTTGCTTTTTGAACCTATTGGTGGAATCCTGCTAAGATTCGATCTTCCTCCATGGTCATTAACTGGTTTAGCCTCTCATGAATTGTGCCTCGTTTTGTCGTTTGTGTAATTGTTGCTACGCGCAAGCTTGGTAGTAAGAATTCTAATGGCATTACTACTTCTTGGCCATAGACCAGTTTAAATGGTATGTTCCCTATCAACTTTTTTCATGTAGTCTTGTATGCCCATAATATTGTTGGTGTTTTGAGGTCCCAGTCATCTCTGTTGACGTTACAGAACTTTGTCGGTGTGTTCTCCAAGATTGTGTTGAATGCTTCCACTGTGCCATTTTCATGTGGGTGATATGGTGTGCTCTTATGATGATGGACTTCAAACTCCTCAGTCATAGCGTTGATGGTGTTGTTTATGAAATGTGTGCCTTGGTCACTCATCAAAACTCTTGGGCATCCAAATCTAGTGATCACTTATTCAAATAGGAAGTGTGTTGTTGTTTCTGCGCTGCAATCCTTCACTGATGCGGCTTCCTCCCATCTTGTTAGGTACTCTGCCACGATGATAATGTACCTTTCTCCTGTTCTTTTTGTTGGTGGGTTGATTGGTACCACAAAGTCTATTGCCCACTTATCAAATGCCTTCAATGTTACCTATGCTCGTAATGGCATCTCGTCCCTTTTGTTGGGTTTGCCTACCCTTTGACAGACATTGCATCTTTGACAGTACTCCTTCGAGTCTCTGTGGATCGTTGGCCACCATAGTCCTACATGCAATACCTTATGCGCAGTATATTTTCCTGCATAATTCCCTCCTGCGATCCCCCCATGGGATTTTTCTAACACTCTTGGTCTTTCATGTTATAACACATATCTCTGCAATATGCTATCTACGCCCATTTTGTATAGGTGTCTTGCAATCAGTTGATAGTCGGTAGCTTGGACTACCATGTTTTTCTTCTGCGTAGTGTTATACTCTTGCGGTGCAGTACCTGCGATCAAGTACTGAATGATATCTGCAAAGTATTCATCAGGGATATACACTGAGAATAGTGGTGCATTTGGAAATTTGTCCTCTAAATTCATAGGTTATTCTCCATTTGTGACCCTTGATAGGTGGTCAGGTCCTGCATTCAATTTTCCTAGTTTGACGATTACTTCAAAGTCAAATTCTTGAAATAGGAGCAACCATCAGCAGATTCTCCCCCCCCCCAACACTGGCTTGTTGACTATGTATTTCAGGGCTGAGTGATATGTGAACATATTAAAGTGTTTCCCCAATAAATAGTACCTGAATTTCTGTAGTGTGTAGACCATAGCTAGTCCTTCTCTTTCTGTCGTGTTATACTTTTGTTCCGAGTCTGATAACTTTCTGCTCGCAAATGCTATCGGGTGATCCAAGTCTCCTGTTCCTGGTTGTGCCAAGATAGCTCCAAGTGTTATGACTGATGTGTCTACATGGATGTGGAATGTCTTATCCCAGTCCGAAAATACTAATATCGGTGTGGTGACCATCTTTTCCTTTAGGGTATCTAGATCGTGTTGACATTCGTCGTTCCACTGAAACTTTGTATCCTTTCTTAGTAGCTTTTCCATTGGTGCAGTAATCTTCACATACCCTTTGATAAACTTCATGTAGTATCATGTGTGTCCTAACGTCACTCTTATCTTACGGATTGTTTTTGGTGCTAGTAAATTGACAATTATTGTGATATTTGCAGGATCTACAAGTAAACCTTGTTTGCATACTATATGGCCCAATAGTATCCCAAACGGTGTTCCAAATATGCATTTCTTTATGTTTAGTGATATCTGACACTGTCTGCTTCTTTCAAACATTAGCTGTTAGAATTCTACATGTTTTTTCAACAAACTATAGACTGTCCAATCATCCAAGTATACTTCGAGAAATTGGTGGATGAATTTCTTAAACGCAGCAATGACTACTATGGAAAAGATTGTTGGTGCATTCTTCATTCCAAACGACATGATTGTGTACTGATAAGAACCCCATTATGTCGCAAACATGGTCTTGTATATGTCTTGTTGTGCTATCTTTGTCTGATGGTAGCCTGAGAATCCATCAGTGAATGAGTAAGCTTTGTGTCCACCTACGTTTTCTAACACTTCATCTATGAAAGGTGTAGGAAATGGGTCGTGTAGGCATGCATCATTTAACTTCCTCAAGTTGACGCATATCCTAATCCCTCCTTGTTTATTGTCCTAAACTACCATCGGGCTTATCCATTATGATTCTTCGACTGGTTCTATGATTCCGGCTTCGAGCATTATGTCGATCTCGGCTTTGACTTTCTACTTGTATATCAGGTTCAGTATATATGGTCATTGTCTGATCAATCTCGCTTCAAGTCTGAGTGGCATCTTCATTTCTCCTATCTCTCCTGCTATACCTTTCATCTTTGTAAATTTTGTGGGAAACAATTCGTTGTACTTACGCAATAACTCTATTATGCTTTCTATTGTTTTTTCATCTCAGTAATCTCTGATGCTAGCCATATTGGGATTCCCAGTTGTCCTAATGTTGAATTTATTTACCTTGATCGGAGCGGTAATAACTTCTGATTCTATGGGTGGACCTTCCACATCTATTTCACCTTATGCTTCTTCAATCTGAATATCGCATGGATCGTCTTCATCCGGTGCTTCCTCTTGTACACGGTAACATGACAATAGTTCCTTGACTGTATGTTTGTTTCGTTATTTCTCTTCTGTGATCCGTTCTATTTCTGGTTCTTTGATGAATATCAATCCTCTTATCTTTTTAAGAGCGGCATCTATGTTGGGGTTCTCATGCTCGAATGAGAAAGTGACTGTGAAATTTTGTTGCAATATCGTCCAGGTTGTAGTTCCTTTGCGCAATTCCTAGTCTGTATACCAATTCGTTGGTATGCCCTCTAGAGTGTGTATAAAATGATGAGGTCATTCCTCTAGGGGTGTCATTTTCCATAGCGTTATGCACTTCTCCAAGTGTTCCGTTGGTGCCCTTTGTCCATCATATTTCCATAGTTTGTTGTTTTTATGTTCTGCGTCGAACCTTATGTGCAGTAACCGCTTACATTGGTACCAATCTGTGATGGTCTCTTTGTGTGCACCCCACCATATTGCTGGTGTGGCCTTGAGTGATATATCAAGCGATAATAGTCTCTGATTATCTAAGACATCGTCTTCATACTGTGCCAAGAATGTTTCCAAATTGTTTACTCCGTGGGAACTAGGTGGTTCTCTGATTTCGGTGTCGACCCATCTGACTGCGCAGTCTATTTGTGCAAATCTTCTCGTGGATACTTCATGTAGCCTTTGTTTCCAGTTCTCTAAACCAGTGTCTGAGTTTGTTGCACATGAAGTAATGCTCCGCCAACTGAGTATTCCATCTGCAGTTGGGTTTACGTAATCCTCATCACGCGCAGTTGTTCTGTACAACTGGTTGATTTCCTCTAAGTCTAGGCAAGTAGGTTCTACAAACCTCTCCCCTTCCGACGGATCCAATGGTGCAATGACCCTGTATTCTCCTGACTCAAATATCATTTTCCTAGTCTTTAGGTTGATTATGGCCTTGTTTTCAAACGCCCATTCCAGACCAAGAAATGTTGGGTAAGGTGTTGTGTCTTCCACTATTTCAATGACTTCAAAATATTATTTAGTGCGCACCCCATCTAGGTCTATTGTCACTCCTTTCAGTCTACTGATTGGTAGGACTCTAAGTTGGTTTGCCAATTTCAATTGAACAGGTGAATATCCTAACGTGGGCTCTCCCATGCATTGCCATGTTTTCTTCAGTAATACATTAACTTCAGATCCTAGATCCAGTATAATGTCTCCCATATTGAAATCTATGATGTTGGCATTCAGTCTAAACTCCCTACTTGTTCTTCTTCTTGTATGTAGGTGATTGACTATTTTTGGTTCTAGTTTTCCTTATGTCTCCATACTACATTTTTCTAGTATGTTTTGCAATATTTTCATAGATGATGGATCATTTAATACTTTTACACATGATTGCAAGAAGCCTTTGATTGTACTTATTGTCCCATGGAATGTATTTCGTTGGTATGATCCAATAACGGAGGCATTTCGTATTCTGGTGCTTCCTTACTTTGTTGCGCAGTTGAAGTTGTCGCAATATCTTCTTTCTGGAATTCTTTTCTGGCTTCCTTAAATATCTCCTTCTCCTTCTGCGTGTCGAACTGCTTCCTTGGTTCAGCGTTCTTTTTCACCCATTGATTTTGTGTTGTCTCTTGTTGAACAGCATCATCCCCTATTTTAGCTCCTCCGCGAGTAACTATGTTGATATTTCATCCTTCATCCCTTGTTTCAATTGAGATCCACTAAACATTATGGTTGTTATGGTTCCTCTTTTCATGAATCTTCACTAGTAATGATTAACATTCTTCTGGATCATGGTCCGATGCGCGACAGTACATACAAGTTTTTTGTGGAAGCGGACATTCCCTTGCATAATGTCTCGGTTGTTGAAAATTGTGGCACACCACTGGTCCTCTACCTCATCTGAAACCTACTCTTGCTCGTCCTCCACCTCTATAGCCTGCTCTATCTCTTCTCGGCTCATTATATTGAGGTGATTGATTATACTGCGCGGTATTGAATTGAGGTTGTGTCGTGTTGTACTGCGGCTGTGTGTTATTGTATGGTTGATGCGCAGTATTATATTGTTGTTGCGCAGTGTTGTATGGAGTTGGAACTTGGTTAAAAAGTGTTGCAGCTTGCCCAGTCATCATTTCGGCCTGCACTCTATATGCTTATGATGTCCTTTCTCGCATCAACTCCATAGTTCTACAATCTTTGTCACCATGGCCTACTAACTTGCAAAAGGTGCAATATGAACTCTTCAGGACTGTCTGGTATTTCTGCATCATCGGGCAGTGATATGGGTCGTGACCCAGTTTCTTGCATACCTCACACCATGGTCCTCCTATTGGTAATGGGTTTGGCATTCCGGCTACCATATACTGCGCGAATGTTGGGAATTTGTTCTTGTGGTGTCCTTATGTTCTGCATGTAGTACACCAAACGACTTCTCGTTTATCCTTATTATTATTCTGGTTGAGTTGGAAGGTTAAGTTCTTCATATCCTCTAGTTCTTCAATAGTTGGATCTATCTATTGGTACTGGTTTTCTTCCAGTTGCAAAGCTGCCTGCAGAGCCTTTGCCTGTGTCTGAAATTTTTGTTGTCAGAACGGGTACTTTAAGTGTGGGAGTAGTGAATTAACAAACAAGTGTCGATGTTGCATGTCGATCATGCGATATTTTAACTTTCCCTTCAGTCGCTTGAATCTATGGTCAATCTCCCATACAGATGCTCCTGGTTTCTATCAGATTTCTATCATCTCATTCATATATTGATCTTCTGAGCTCGTCTTCTGGAACTCATTTATCAGTAACTTCTTAATGTCTATCATTGCCCTTGTCCTCCCAGGTGAATTGTTTGCGTCGAGACTCATATACCAGTATAGTGCACGGTCTCTTAGTGTAATAGCTAACTGCGTAAGTTTGGTGTCTTCATCAATGATCTGTTTTTCTTCCCAAATCTTTGCACAAATGAACAAATGTTTCTCGGGTTCTTTTGTTGCTTCTCCTCGAAATTCTGGAAACCTGATGGTGGGATCGTGTCTTTCCATACTGAATGTTGAATTACTACCTCCGTGTGGTGTAGATACTTGACTAGTGTTTTCTGAACTAGCTCCTCTAGTTGTTGCTCCTTGTGTAGATGTACTTCCTGCTGTCAGACTTCTTCCAAACTTCAGTTGTCTAAACGGTGGTGTTTGCTTTGGTGTATTAGTTGCACATGGGTTTATGGGCTCCACACTGACATTAATATGTATAGGATTATTGCCTTCTCCTCCCATTCTTGGACCTCTTGTCTTCCTCTCATATGTTGCGTGCAGGATTTCCTCAATCTGCTCCACATCCCGGAGATCCTCTACCTCTTCCTCATCACTCGCCAAGCCTTCCCTCATGGCTATGGATCTCTTTTTGGCATTCACCTTGTATTGGTAGGGTGCTCCGCTATGCATCTTTCTAGTTGTCTCCAAGATCTACTGGATCTGGTCATCATCCATCATGATCGGGTCTAAGGGTTCCTCCTTCTTGCCCTTATCCTTTCCTCCTTCCATTTCTCCTTCTTGTGTCAGTGCTTCCCCACTTCCCCCATGCACGCATGGAAGTTTAGTTGTTTGACTCCATTATCATTACACCTTTGTTATATAGAAACATATTAATAGAAGTATACAGCGATTGAATGTACCTTCTGCTAGGTCTTCGTAGAAACTCTTTCTCCGCTACGTTGTATGACTTCGATGTGTCGACTGCAAACTCTGTTATAAAACCTGCCACAATATTGTCAAGCCAGAAATCTACTGCGCGGGTGAATTTTTTGTTCACCTGTTGTAACTGTTCAATCTGTATTGGGGTCCAATCTAGTTGCCAAAATTGGTTCCTTGTGTGGTTATCATTCAACCTTATTATCCACTCCTGTAACAAATGTGGGAAGTCACCGAAAAAAACTTCGTGTAAATCAGTAAACGCATATTTCGCAAGATATTTTTGGGGTGTTATTCTAGGGTTTTTGTTATCTTTCTGTGCAAACTCTAGCTCTTTTGTTCTTAACCAGCTTTCGATCTCTGCTTTTGTGGGATTCCACGGTCTCAACATTCCCTTCTAATGGCGCATTTCTCTCTGCCCTAATATTTTCTTGATCTTCCTACGACAGATCTTCAACTTATCTCCTCTACTCAATCCTCTCCTTTTCCTACCAACGGAAACATAACCATTTGTTGGTTTACTACTCTTCTTCTTCTATGTCTAAGTTTATTGACCCAGGGTTCATGTCTGTTCGGGTTTCCAACAAATCCTCTAAAACTATCATCCCTCCTAGTAAACCAGAAGGAAACACAACACACAGAATGTGTTGCGCAGTCTCACCCGAGATAGCTTTAATGGGTGGTTGTAAGACTCTGGTGTTTACAGCCTAGGATTGAGTGTGATATATGAGAGCTATATATTGAACCATTATTATAATTTGTAACTGAAATATATTGTTATTGATGAATAAGAAGGAAATATAACAACTCATTCATTCAACATAATAATAATTTTTGAAGACAATAAAGATGTATGCATGCATTCATCACATAACACAGATGTTACCATGGTTCACCCCCTCGTGGGCTACGTCCACAAATATTTGGCGCTTAGTTCTTTTATTATAGTATTTCTGCATCTACAGCACCGCGCGCTTACAACTCCTCTCAGTAGGGTAAGATCTATATGAGGCAGACTAGATCGCACCAAGCTCCCCAGCCTCAGGATATTCCCTCCTTCGTCTTCTCTAGCTCAACAGGTTATACAAAAATAGAGTATACAACAAAATATTACATATCGCATCAACTCGTGCCTGACTAAAACAGTAACAATGATAACCCTCCTGAACTTCAACAACTCCCTTATGATACCTAAGTATCTATATTTATATTTTATCTAGCTCTTCAACCTTTACAATGCATTACCAAAACCCTAACCCTACCGTCGTTAGGTCTTCCTTGCATGTGCGTGTGTTGTGCTTCCTTCCAGCTGTCACTTTCCTTGTGCACGCTTTCTTTTCCATGATCACCTTGCTTTCCCTCTTTGGCTTGCCTCATCTTTCTTTTTGTTTTGGTATGCCTTGTCTTTCTTTCCGTTTTGGCCTGCCTCCAACACCTACAATGATCCCTTGCAAATTTATCTTATCAAAAAAATCTTTCTACTCCAAATTATTCCTTGGTAAATATCTCTTGCACAAGTCTCCTCTCTAACTTTTGGAAAAACAATGAAACATGGCCTAGGGTTTTCTTTTATAAATTTACTTTTACAAAATGAAATTCCTACTCATTTTTTTGTTTGATATTTTGATGCATTGATGATAAATGTGCACGCTGTTTTTTTCTAATTCAGATCATGATGCGACTTATAAACTTAAGCTCACCAATGCACTTGG
Source organism: Picea mariana (assembly GCA_032191745.1). Taxonomy (NCBI): domain Eukaryota; kingdom Viridiplantae; phylum Streptophyta; class Pinopsida; order Pinales; family Pinaceae; genus Picea; species Picea mariana. The sequence goes on from JASDQU010372372.1 coordinate 44,049, forward strand.
TTTATTTAAATGCATCGAATGATTAGTTTACAATTAAAATAGAAGTGAAAAAGTATGTATTTATAACCTTGTTGAGGCTTTACTTTGTGGAGGTTTATTGTCAATGTGTATCATATTTTAGTGCATCAATGCATTTAGTCTATGCATACACACTGGTGCATTAGATATGAATTAGGCACATTGATTACTTAAAAAGGACATTAGATGTGAATTTATAATGTTACATGCTTCCCAAAGTTTATGTTAAGATTGTAGACATGTATTGATTATGGTTTTGGCTAAAATGCAAGGAAAGAAAAAGTGTAATATTGAATGGTTAATACTTCATATTCCATATCATTCCATATTATTCCAAGTTCATCAAGTTCTCCCTTTCCATTTGAAGTAAGTCCATATTTTATTTATACTTTGATTATCTCGTTGAATTTATGATACCTTTGCACATACATTTGAATAATTATGCATTAAATTTTGCAAGATCCTGATTTAGTTACGAGTTCAAATGTGAAGGATATTCCACTCATCCAAAAATGTCGTAAGTTCTTATTAGGAGTAAGATACCACAAGTATATTGTAGACAAAAATTGAGGGCCACTTTACCCCATCAATTGTAACATGTCATCTTCAAGCAACCATCTCGGGCCAATGGTACTTCACCTTGAAATGTATTTATTTTATGACACCTCAGTAGTATGTGGTTGTTCAAAATGTAAAGGGTTGAAGGTAAACCATTAGCATGTGGCATTGCCCCATTACATTAATGATCGACTACCTAAATTTGACGGTCTAATAATCCCCATTGTAGTCAAGGATCCAATAGGTGATATAGAAAATACATTTAGGAACACTTCCACGTGATCCTTTTTTGAAAAGTTGGAAGCCAAAAATCAACTACATTTCATCCTAAATTCACCAACCTATCTCCTTCTCACCTCCTTATGTTGAGTCAACCAAGATTTCTAGTGATCCAAAGTATGATATAAATACTACCCAAAACATCTCTACTAGGAGATCCAAAAGTTGTACGAACTTAGAGAAAAAATGTTCAAGTACACACAAAGGTCAGTTCAGTTGTTAGAGGGTGGTGATGAATCCTCTCTTCCTTCCCATCTGCAAAGTAAATACCAAACTCATTATAATTGTGTTTTGTATGGCGCTTTTCCATCTTCCCTACCTATGTGTGATGTTGGGACCGAAGTATCCTTCTATGGTAATAGTTACATGATTTACAAATCTAAAATGAATGCTACAAATCTTGAATTGATTATCCTTTCACGTGTATTCATTCCTCCCAATCATTCAATAGAACTTATGTCATTTTGTGGTCTTCTTTATAGCCAGTTTGATTACTTCAGTATTGTTAAATATAAACATAACATTTCCATGTATAGTATGTGCATGAATAGTTATGCTAGAAACTTTAACAGGAAGAACATGTTATATATCTATGGTTGTCCATGCACTCATGGGAACATTGCAAGGTTCATAAATAGTTGTAGGTGCTCATTGTTCAGTGCAAACTATTAATTTGAGGAACACTCTAATGACAAAGAATTTTGTATGAATAAGAAGACATCTAGATTTGTTGTTTACCATACAAATTGTAGTTTGACTCCTAGTGACAAGTTGTTAATAAATTATAACTTTAGTAAACCACCAACCACTCCTCAACTGGGACTACCTTTATACATCCCCTTGGGGTATAAGAAAAAGATCATTGAGTAATTGTATTTTTGGATTTGAATGGAATTAATATAAATTTATTACTTAATTTAACATTTTTTATAACCTGGTTGGTTGAATGTGTACTATTGAAAAAAATATTGTATGCTTCTCATATTTTTTTGGTATAATGTTTGAACATACTAAATGCATTTTGTTTACTAATATCATTGATTTAATTTTCAATATTTGTGAAATTAGGATTCTAACAATGAGCAAATTGTCTACCATCTACCATTGCACCCCACTATGATGTCATATCAAGAGAAGGTTTTTAAATGAGCACAACTTAGAGAGGAATCATGCCAAGCATCGTTGAGTCAACCACCTATACAATTCCCACTACATTCTAAAAAATCAATTAAAAACATATATAGTAACATTGGTTCTTCACATGTTGGGGATGAAGATAATAATACAGAGGTGGGCATGGATGATTTCTTATGGGATACCCATGCCTGGTGGGAATGTTGTTACATGCATTCTAGAAATATGAGCTAGGGAACAATACTCATGTTTTCAATACCTTCTTTGAAATCCTAAAATCTACTTCCACCACCCCTCTTTGGACATGGATCAAGGTATACCCAACTAGAGACAACAATGTTACTATACAACTTGAAAAAAAATTATGATATGTCAGACGCATGTTTCTCAAAACTACTAATGTAACTAACCATTAAGTCCCCTATGTTTTAACGAAACTTGTCACACAATCAACAATGAAAAGGGAGCTCATGCATGCGTGATGACAATGTACATTTCTAATGACCACTAATTGCAAGTTACTCAAAGATAAAGTACTTCCAAGTGATAAGGTCCTCCCTAGCATTTGTAAAGAGGTAAAGAAACTAGTGCAAAAGTTAGGTATTGAGTACATATCATATCATGCTTGTCTGAATGATTACATTCTATATAAAGGTGAATACACAAACAAAGAGATATGTCTAGAATGTGGGCATGCCAAGTACTAGAAATATAAAAAGAAAAAAAGGCAAGGCATGTGGCTTTTCTCATAAGATATTGAGGTACATGCCTACAATTCCAAGGATGAAAAAGTTCTTTTGTTGTAAAGAATTAATCGTGTTGCAAGGGTGGCATGCCTTGCATAGAAATGAGTTAGGATTTATGTAGATCCCAATAGATTAAAGAGCCATTAAGCATGTAGAGGATACATGGCTCGATAAATTCAAGAATGGTGTATGAAGCCTTCGATTGAGCATAGCCATGGATGGAGTTAACCCATATTTACTCTAAAACATCAATTATTTTGTTTGGCTAGAGATAGTTATCAATAACAATATCCCCACGGTTTTCCATGAAGAATGAACATCTTATGTTGGTTCGTACAGCCCCTAGAAGAACACAAGTAAAGAGAATGGATGTCTTCATTCCAACCATTGATCAATGAATTAAAACAATTATGGGAAGGGATATGTATATGATGTATTAATACCCATCCTAACATAGAGGTATTTTGCATTGTGTGGTATATGTGCATACAACATGCATGATTATCTAGGAGTGGGATTTTTTTCTGGTAAGAATGTTGATTTATTTGTTTATATCTGCAACATTATTTGACACACTTCACTTGGTACAACTATCTTCTTTGTCACTAATGTGTTTTGTACATAATAACATATCGGGTCTTGTAACAAAAGGGTATCATGCATGTAAATGTTGTGGATCTTTTATAATGACTAGGTGGTCCAATGACCTACAAAAGTTGGTGTATGACTACTCAAGGTTATTCCTTCCAAAAGACCACCCTTATAGAAGATCAACATCTACTTTCAATGGTAAACTAGAGAGAACCTAGAGACCTAAGATATTGTTACCAGTAGATTGGATTAGGGAAAAGTATATAGAGAAGAAGAAGGAAAATGTAGAATTATTTGATTCAAATGTGGAACCTATGTTTGATTATCCTAGATTTTTCGACACCTATGTTGACAAAATCCCCATTGGGATGAAAAGGAAATGTGTATCTTATGAGTTTCCATATTGAGAGAATCTTAATATTTCCCACTTACTAGATCTCATGCATATATTTAAAATTATTTCATCTTATTTATAGAGGCACATATCATCTGTTGGCACAGGGGCAGACCCAGGGTTCAAAGCTTCAACAACGCACCAAAAAAATCCTAACTACTAACCCTTTCGGCAACACCAGCGAAGCATATGAAATCTCACCCGAGGTAGAGGTAGGGGTGGTTGTAGGACTAAGTGTCTACAACCTAGCTGGTACACAGATCTATGATCACGGTACTTAATAGAGCACTTAGCAGTTAGCATTCATTAATATTCAACCATTATTCACATCGCAGGAAGAAACCCTAATTACAGAACAACGCGGTATTCAACCAGATTTAATACATCAAATCACTAAGCACATAGAAATAGATCGGATCTATCATTTATTCACATCATAAGCACTAAGCTACTATTATCAGATGCATCTAATAGATATTACTGCACTAAGCATAAACCACATCATAACACATCAATCATAATGCACAAAGCAACCACAACACAAGATGTATGTGGTTCACCCCTAGCATGGGGCTACGTCCACCAACTCTTCTTCTTCTTTATTGTCTTCTTTCAATCTTCTTACAAGCACAGAGCCTCAACACCCGCTCCTCGTAGGACAGGATATCTACGCGCACCTCGCCAGATCCTCCTTTCCTGATCTAGGTTCAAGCACAGATCCTTTGTTACAATCACTTGCACTTAGCTTTGCAAGTTCTCAACACACAGTATGCACAAATATGAGTCAATCACATAGATCCAACTACCAACATTAGTTGCACTTAGCACAACATCACACACACACTCTACTTACTTCTCCTAGTTTTCTATTTATACATTACAAAATGGGCCTAACATGGCTAAAAACCCATGGTCTGACATCCCATACCCGTTACATAAGCCCTAACCCAAAAATCCCTAAAAAGGGGAGCGAGATCCTATGATCTCGGCTTCGTTTGGAACTCCATCTTCGACCAGCCTATCGAAGTTCCAGAATTGGTCAAACATGACCAAGGTACTCCAAAACTCGGCCAAGGGCCAACAGGCCCCAAACACTTACCTATGACTCATCCCAAGTGACTCTGACCTGGGTAACTCTGCCTCAAAGGCCTCGAGCTTGGCTTGAGCCGCTTCAACCTGATGCTTCGCCAGATCCTCCTGCTCGGCAAATTCCTAAATAACTTTCTCATTCACAGGTCCTTCCAAGCATTGTTTCACTGTGGTAACCATTTTTTCCAGTTCTGCACCTCGTCCTTCAATCTCCTCAAAAAGTGTGCAAGCTTCATCCTGCACTGGCTGGAGCCTCTAGGTCACCTCCATGACTTTACTTTGGATGGCATGGACCTGTTGTTGAGCCATGTGTTGTTCTTGGGACCTTTTCATCCTCTCAATCACTGACAGTGGATTCAACTATGCTTGCACTATTGTTGCTTGCTTCTTTGCCTCCTGAAGCTGTGACTCCAATGTCCTTAATTTAGGATCCTCTACGAGGTGCTCGTAAGTCTGCGCACTTCGATTGCTGAGTTGTTTTCATTCCAAGGCTAATGCCTTGATTCTCTCAACTGTTCTTTGGGCAATTTCTTCTCTATGGTATCGCACTTCATGTGGAGTGCTTGGCACTGCTTGTAACTCCAGTTCTGCTACCCTTTGTTGAATTTGTTGAACGGCTTCAGCAAGATTCACCACTGGACTCTCCATTGGGTCTTCTTCCATCTATTCTAAGCCTATCACAGAGTGAAGTGCTCTAGTGACTGCCTCCTTAACTCCCATCTGCTCCGTGAGCAATTGTTATTTTTCCTTCTGGATCTTTTCTCTATCCTCTGTGAACTTCGCTTGGAGGTCATATTTTCCCTGCTGTGCAACTCATCATTGCTCTATGGCTTCCTCCTTTGCTTGCTTCAAGACCTCTGTGGTCTTTTCTTTTTCTTCCTGGACATGATGAAGGCGATATTTGGTCGCATCTCCTATTCTGCGTAGCTGGGAAGGCTCATCTCCCAACCCAATTCCTTCATATCACGGAGGTGCAGTAGACACTGCGCAGCTAGATTGGAGGGCTTGTTGTACCCCTTTCAGCTCTGCTTCAATCCTTTCATACATGGTCTCCTATTTTACTTCATTACACTGTAAAATATCCTCTGAGGTATCTGATACAGTGGCGATGATGAGATCGATGTCATCCACTGTGAGCACAGTCTCTAACTTGGGATTACTATCTTTTGACTTCTTTCATGATGAAGGTTTCATGGGGGAAACCTTTCTTTTCTTGGACGGTTCAGCCTCATCGATGGGGTCTTTAGGTGGCGTTACTTCACCCTGCTTCTACTTGTCTTCTTCCTTGTTGTCCTCTTCTTTGTCTACTTCATCATCCCCTCCTCCTCCAGTTGAATCTAAAGTAGTTTCTTTTGATGCATTGTTCATCTCCTGTACATCTTCTTTCTTCTTCCTTTTGTTGTTTACGGGTGCATCATACTCTTCGCGAATGACCATAAGACTTTTGACTAGGTCGAGGTCGGACAGTTCCGCCTGGTCGACTAGTATAAGGAACTCGGTAGGCCATTCCTTAGTAATTTCTTCCATGTCCTCCTCTGTGAGCTTATAGTAGGATTGGAGCTCTTCTTTACGTTCGTCTCCACGCGCAGTGATATAAATAAAATGTCTATCTATGCGGAACTTCGCAATGGGCTTGAAACTATTCAGGGTATTCGGTGTCATGCGAGGGAAAGACTCAATAGCCCTCTTTAGCTGCAGGTAATAGGTGTGGAACACCGCATTTGACTACCATTGTTTCACCATGTTGCTCGAATACGAGAGCGTAGTGAACTTCGCAGCTAATGGTTCGGATGGCTCAATTTCAGGGAAGGTCGCTCCTTCTAGCATCTCCCAAGCAATGAAGGTGATGAGGATCAGCAGCCAACTGAAATGGAACTCGTAGCCTTGATCCTGAGCTTCGTGATGGTATTTCTCTAACTGGTTGATGAGGTAGCTCACCCAGTTCATTTGTAGCCCTTCCACTCATTTTCCTGTGAGGTTGACGACAAACCCCATGACCTGCGTGGGTTTGTTTTTCCTAACTAGCTTACCAGCAATCAACTGGCAAGCTAGGCACACTGCGCCATTCTGGATGGAGGCTACCTTGTATCCTGACTTCCCTTTTTCCACATCGTCATAGGTTTCTTTGATTCATTGTGCCAGGGCGTGAAGTGCAGCCTTCCTTGGGTAAAAATCTTTTGGGTTTGGTCCTTGCATGCTTAATCTGGTGATCCTATGGATCAGTGCCTGATCTATGGTGATGCATCTATCCAACCACAGATAACCACCATGGAAGCACGATAGCAAGATCTTAACACATGCATTAACCTCTCGATTATTTTCAAAGTGTGGTAACTTCATCACGTTGAGGATGGTGGACCTCGCGATGTCCATGGTCCATGGCTAGGGGATTATCTTTGACTTCTTCCCCTTTGTCAAATACTTATGAGGCGTGAGCATGCCATAGTTCTTGCGGTCTTCCAAGTTATATTTGATGATATTCAACGTTAGAATCCTCTCCAACTGCGGTTTGACTGCGCATATCCCCTTCAGGAGGTACGCAGTTATCAGTGTGTATTCGAAGTCCCTTGGGACAATTTCCCGACTCACCATGCCATCTAGAGGTGGGATGTGGTCGGGTAGGATTGATGGGATGAGCTTTGCATTCGCCAAATCATCACGGTTCTTGGTTCATTTCTCTATTGCATCTCGGGATGGTCCATATCCATGAGCATTCGACGGGGATGCTTGCACTCCTCTCGTCAACGAGGCTTGAACTCCTACGATCATGACCTTCTCAACCATGCGGTCTATGAGGATCTCTTCGGTGGATTTCTCTACTGCTCTAAAGTCACCCAACATGCACACTCGAGATCAGGTATCTCAGGTCGGTGATCAAACGCTCAATGTAATGAATTCTCTGCGGGCTCAGATATTCACAATTCGAAAAAATGTTCTCGATGCAACATTCGACGGGATAAATAGACAATGTCATAACAAACTCCTCCAACGGACAAGAAAGCCTGCATCAATGTGATTCCATCCATTAGGGCACGGTCTCAATGGTCCAATGGCAATATTTCTGGCCATAACCGCATTTCTAGCCGTTCTGGAGCGTCGGTCTAACAGTCGGGATGCCTCCAATGGTCATATTTCGTCATCGTGGTGAAGTGCCAATCTGCGTTGTTCTGATATTCCGGCAGAGTTCAAATTCTGCAAACCTTCTTTCTACGAAGTCTTCTCTAGAACTTCCTGCAACTTCTCTAACTTAACTTTCTTCTTGTTGAGCTTTCTAGCTTTCTTTCCTGTGATATGAATTACTGGGTTTCTCTTTCCATTATTACTCTTATCTATACTCAACATAGTAACTTTGCGTTGTTGATGGTCTTTCGCGGGGTTCGACGGTAATACTTCTTCTTTTTCTAGAGTAGGTTCTCTACTCTCTTGCGTGGATAGGCTTCTTAAGCCTTCTTGCATTCCTTCAACTTCGACAGTCAGGTTTCTTGTTCTTAGTAGCTTCAACTTGTCCTCATGTTCTTCTATTGAGCGTGCTATTTTCCTCGCCATGAAATCCCTTAGTTCTTGTTTTTTTTGTTCTATAGATTCCTCTTCTTTTTTCCTTCTAACTTGATCTTTCATAATCTAGGTTCTTCCTAGAAAAAGAGAAAATGGGGCATTGTTCTCAACAAACTTAATGACCTCTAATTCTGCTTCGGTCGAATATCCATGAGCACTCATAGGTATCTGGGTAAGCCTTCCACATAGGGTTATCAAATTTCCTTTAAACAATCCTATTCCTCCCAATGAAGGAGTCATAGTTGGCTTTCCAAAAATTTATCAAGTTCTTTATGTCATGATATTCACCTGTGTTTGTGCATCTAATACACAGGCTATGTCGAAGTCTCCTATTCTTGTTTCTATACACTCTTTCTTGTTTAAGATATCTGATAATTTGATGTCTATGTGATCATTCAGGGTTTCTTTCATCTGCAACAATACAGTTTCTGATTCTTTCTGGAATTCTAGCATATTCTTAGTTTCTTGGTTGTTCTCATTGTTTTCTTGTTTCATATTCATATTTTCAACCTTAGCAATCATTCTATGGAAATCCAGAACTTCATGGTCTGTAGCTTTACAGCAAAGACAAATAGGACCTCTACCAGGGAATTCCTTAGCAAGATGTCACAGTCTTCTACAACTATAACAAAGAGTTAATCCTCTCTTTCTCTTAAATCATCCCCAACCTTTCATGTATTGCGCATTGGGATTAAAGTAACTAACCTACAAAAATTTCTTTCTAGGATCCTGCATCCATTTGTTAGTCCAAAAATCCTTTCTATGCATAGGAATAACATATCTTTCATTACTCTTATCAGATCTATTCATTTCAAATCTTCTTTCTTCTATCAGTGCCTTAGTTTTCATAATAAGACAAAATCTATCAAACATACCTAGATCCATTCTTTCGAAACAAATTTTCTACTTATATTAACTTTATCAGAGAAAAAAGCTTTAATATCTTACCTCTTTTCTTCAGATTTGATTCCTTTCTTAGCACAGAGCTTTGCAAGTCAAGTAGAATACTGTGCACCACGGCATCAGATCTACACACGGAGCTTTCTCTTTTCTTCAGTTCCCAACAATCACAGTTTCAGGTCCCAGCAATGGAACCATTTGTTGGCACAGGGGCATACCCAGGGTTCAACGCTTCAACAGTGCACCAACAAAACCCTAACTACCGGCCCTTTTGGAAACACCAGTGAAGCAAATGAAGTCTCATCCGAGGTAGAGGCAGGGGTGGTTGCAAAACTCAAGTGTCTACAACCTAGATGGGACACAGATCTGTGATCAAAGTACTTAACAGAGCATTTAGCAGTTAGAATTCATTAATATTCAACCCTTATTCACATCGTAGGAAGAAACCCTAATTACAGAAGAGTGTGGTATTCAAACAGATTTAATACATCAAATCACTAAGCACATAGAAATAGATCAGATCTAACATTTATTCACAGCATAAGCACTAAGCTACTATTATCAGATGCATCTAACAGATATTACTGCACTAATCATAAACCACATCATAACACATCAATCATATTGCACAAATCAACCACAACCCAAGATGTATGTGGTTCACCCCTAGCATGGGGCTACGTCCACTGACTCTTCTTCTTCTTTATTGTCTTATTTCAATATTCTTACAAGCACATAGCCTCAACACCCGCTCTGCATAGGACAGGAGATCTGTGTGCACCTTGTCAGATCCTCCTTCCCCGAGATAGGTTCAAGCACAGAGCCTTTCTTAAAATCACTTGCACTTATATTTGAAAGTTCTCAACACACAGTATGCACAAAGCCGAGTTGATCACATAGATCCAACTACCAACATTACTTGCACTTAGCACAATATCACACACACACTCTAATTAATTCGCCTAGTTTTCTATTTATACATTACAAAATGGGCTTAACATGGGTAAAAACCCATGGGCCGACATCCCATACCTGTTACATAAGCCCTAACCCAAAAATCCCTAAAAAGGGGGGCGAGATCCCGCGATCTCTACTTCGCTTGGCGCTCCATATTCGACCATCCTATCGAAGTTCCAGAATTGGTCAAACATGACCAAGGTTCTCCAAAACTTGGTCAAGGGCCAACATCATCAAAAAAATTGACACATTTGGTGTTAGTAGAGATCTTATTCCTTAAAATTCTAAAATAAAACATTGGCCAAGAAAAGAAAGTGGAGGAGAGGTCGATCCCACTTGTAATTTTAAAGAAGTTGATATCTTGTGGATTTTGAAGAAATATGATCTTTCTCTGGAAAGAGATGTTGTATTGGCTATGAATTTGTCTTATTTATATGGGTTGAATCTACAACTCTGCTTCATTATAGATGAAAATTTGTCAAGGTTAAAATGACATGATTGTTTGAACCTTCTAAGGGTATGTATGTAGGTTACATGCTTATTTTTTTGCAATGTATGTTATAATATTGTATGCACTCATAGTTTTATGCCAGATAATATTTTCATGAGGATAATAGAAGATTACATGAGGAAGTTTTGAAAGAGGAGCTACATAAAGTTCATCATTATTTTCAAAAAGACAAAAGTCCAGGGCCAAATGGATAGCATGTGGAGCTTTTCATGGGATTTTATGAACTCCTAGAAGATGATTTGCTAAGAGAAATAGAAGAATCTAGGGTTGGATGTAAGATGATTGCTTATTTCAACTCAAATTTCAATTCACATATCCCAAAAAATGATGATCCTTCTTCATTTGTGGAATTTAAGCCCATATCATTATGTAGTTGCATTTATAAAATTATGGCAATAGTCATTTCAAGGAGAGAAAAGGATGTGTTGTATTTGAACATTCCCAATGATTGGTTTGGATTTTTGTTAGGTAGGAAGATACATCATGCCCCTGTTATTGCTTAGGAGGGACTTTTTTTTTTTAACAGAAATGGTTGGGGAATTAAATTAAAAAACAAAATTTGTGCTACAGCACTTTACAAAATGACAGAAAATTGATTCTTTGATCTGTGTCTAGAATACAAATTGTTTGATGCTTTCTAAAGGAGGACTTAGAGATTTTACAATAGGAACTATTAGTCTACCATGTAAAAATGGCTACATACGAGGACAAAATAAACAAAAATTCCAAGTCATCAGAGGAACCTGGCTAGAGATTATAGGAAGGTTATGTTGCTTCCTAGTGACTTGTTTGATTGGCTTCGGATGGAGGAATTCCTTCACCTGAGTTGTGTCTCGCTGGAGCCGTATTTGGGTTAGGAGGAGCCTGGTTTTGCTCAATTCCTACTTCAGAGTGAAAATTTGAGGGAAACCTTGAGTTAATTGATTCATTTGAATTTTCCGGATGCAGAGGGTGACCAAGGGGGTTCCCCAAATGTTGACTGAGAATTCCAATGTTCCTGGTTTTCCTATTGACCTCACGCAGAGTTATTGCAAGCTCTTGGTTGTGTCGTTGTTCCTGAAGATGAATTTGTTTCTGTAGATTGATAGTTTGGCGTCGCAGTTCCTGATTTTCCCTTTGGAGCTCTCTTAATCGTGTGTCCGTTCTTTCCTCTACGCTTCTGGAAACCCGACGCATATTTCAGATTTGATCTTGGAGCTCCTCTAGTGCACAGGAAGGACAAGAACAGGGGGCTCTTGTGCTCTGCCACATGATGGAGGGAGGAAACAGGGGCGCAAAAGCATGGAATTCTTTACGGAGGTGCGAACAAGATTCTGGGAGGGGACGGGGCATTAACCGCAAAGAAGGAAGGGAGGTTGACATCACACGCTTGGAAGGACAGAAGAATTGAATAACCCATGAACTGGAGAGATCGTCCGTATAGGAGATAACGAACAGTGACACCATGTCTGAGGGAGATAGAATCAAGGAGTACGAGAATCGTTTGGAACTAACAAGCGCGAGGGGAGGTACAATAGAAAAGGTGGAAGGGGATTTTGGAAGGACACAAAGGAGGGACAGTGAGGCAATCCAGGTGTTGGGAAAGGGGGGGAGAAGGGGTCAGGTGGAGAGGGGAAGGAAATTCGAGAGGGGAAGCAGAGAAAGAAGGAAGGGGAAGGGGAAGGGAAAAACGGAGGGGGGAGAAACTGGGTTGTAAAAGAGGAATAGTTCCAAACTGAAGAGGGGGGAAGGCCAAGGATATAGGTTCTTAAGGGATCCATGCATGAGTTTCATCATGATTTATGTAAACTTGACTATGTTCCAAGTTCTTTGCTAATTTAGCTAAGTTGTCGGCAACCCGGTTTTGGGAATGTAGAATATGGAAGAAATGGATATTTGAGAAACGACATTTCAAAGAATTTATCCGAGATTAAAGACCATTAGGGATTTGATCAGCTAAAATTTTTAAGCCAAGAAGGTCCTTTATAATTAGTTCTGAGTCTCCAAGAACGGTGAGTTTGTGGAGGTTTCTTGAATTTGCAATTTGAAGTCCCATGTAGACTGCAAGGATTTCTTCCCTGTTATTGGTTGTCTTCCCAAGCCCCACAAGAGTAATCCAAGATCTTTTGTCCATCGGAATCAAAGATGACTTCCCCTACACCTGCCGCCCCTAGGAGGGACTTAATTCTATTAAGCCAAATAAGTTTCAAGTCGTTGTAGTTAAGCTTGATTTATCCAAGGCCTATAATAGGACAAGCTAGATTTACATTAGAATAATGTTAATTCACTTGGGACTTTGTGTTCATTTGGTCAATTAAGCAATCAATTGTATCAAGTATGTGTCTTTTCCAATCCCAATTAATGGATTAGCCTCCATGTTCTTTAGGCCAAGAAGGGGATTGAGACAAGTTGTCCTATGTCTCCTTTGCTTTTTCTCATTATTTAAGAGGGTTTAAGTAGGTATTTGTTGGAAGCCAAGACGATTGGTGCATTTAAGGCTATAAATGTTTTGGAGTTTCTTTATTCTTGTCCCATTTACTATCTGTGGATGATATTCTCTTTTTTTTTATGGCTCTAGAAAATATGCATTAAAATTAAGGGAGATCTTAGATTTTTATTGTATTGAAATAGGGATGAAGATAAATGTATTTAATTCTATTGTCTCTTTCTTAAGTATAGATGAGGAAAATGAAATGTTTTTATCTCATCTTTTTCCTTTTACTCAAGCCCTCTTTTAGGATGGTTTAAAGTTCCTTGGCTTATTTTCAAACCATATTATTATACCATTATAGATTAGGATTGGCTTGTGTCTAAGGTTGAGAAAATGGTCTCTTTGTGGTGCAACAAGTGGTTCTCATGGAGAGGTGGATTATTGTTGGCTAAATCAACATTTGAGGGAATTTTAGTTTATTGTGTGTCTCTATATTTTAACCCTAAAGGAGTTCTTTAGAGGATTAGAAGGCTCAAGTTCAAATTCGTATGGACTAGGGATAAGGAAAAACATGGTATGTATTGGGTTAGCTAGAAGAAAATTTCCATTCCTAAAGATTTAGGGGGATGGGGCTTCAAGCATATTCATATTTTATCTAGAGCATTGGCTGCAAAATGCGGATGGAGGTTGATTTTTGGTAGGGGTATTTGGGGACAAGTCGTAACTTAAGAATACATTATGCATGATAACGTGGAAGATTGGAATAGGAATCCAAACAAGCTCTATCAAATGCATTCATCATTTGGAGGGTAGTTGTCCCAACCTTCCCATTAATTGGTAGATGGTTGGTCTGGAGTGTGGATAGGGGGACTAGGGTTAGGATTGGTGTGGATCCCTAGATTAGATGTGATGGTAATCACAAGCTATTAGACAACTTGGTGAATATTTTTCATCAAAAGGTTTTGTCTGCTCTTCATTAGGTAGTTGATCAAGAAAGTACTTAATTTTGGGGCAAGGGTGGTTAATAGAAGAATCCATAGGGATATTTTGTGAGAGTGTTGTATGGGAAGGTTTTGTTATGTTTTGAGAATGAGTAGTGTCTTTATTAAATATTTTGAGGATGAATTGATTTGGCCAAAAAAATTATCAAGTGATATTTACACTCGTAAGCTAGGACATAAAGCTCTCTATGAGGATACTCTATTGGTGGCCATGGAATGGTGGTTCAGGCTAATATGGAAACTCAAATTCCCACTTAAATCATATTTTTCTTTTGGCTAGCCCTCAGAGATAAGGTTCTCACATGGGATAATTTATAGAAGAGAAGTTTATGTGGGCCTAATAGATGTTCTTTGTGCATGGAATCCATGGACTCTAATTTGCACCTGCTTGTTTCTTGCCTTTATACTGCACATGTGTGGAAGAGGTTGAGTCTCTTACTAGTCTCAATAATGCATAGATAAGTGACATAAATAGGTGACTCAGTTAAAGAATGTCTAAAGGTTTGGTTTGAGATTGGGATTGTAAAACCATATAAAGCATTACCTATCATTATTTAGGGGTATTTGCATTTAAATAAATAAATGTTTATTTTAAGAAAAACTTATTCAAACTCCCTAATGTGCATCTGGATTTATATGAATAAATCTTTATTTTAAGAAAAACTTATTCAAACTCCCTAATATGCATCTCAAAACTTGAATATTATTAAAAGTTTAAAAAAGTAAAAGAATGTGAAGCTTAGAAGGAACATTGTTGTGGAAGAGGTGGACAAATCAAGGGCTTGGGATATTTTCATGGTGCATTGCAAGGGGATCCATAGATCAATGGGGCTGGAGGTATTTTACACCTAAGCGAGAGACATATATAAAGTTCAAAATTTCAAAGATGGCTTAGGTAGGGGAACATATAATTATACAAAGTCAATGCATTGAAGTTAGTCCTCCTTTTATCTAAAAAAAATATGTTAAAAACATTAAAATATTTTGAGATTCACTTCTTGTGATAAGTTAGATTAAAGGTTCTTTCACGTTAAATAATTTTATTGCGAGACCCACTTTCGAAGAGGTACAATCGTTGGTTTCTCATTTTTGTTTTATCTCATTTCATCATATCCATAGGAACATAATGGATTTGTTGGTTTCTCATTTTTGTTTTATCTCATTTCATCATGTCTATAGGAACATAACAATTTAGTTTATGGTTAGATTTTATATTAAAGGAAGATTTGGATGGTTAGATTTTAGAATTTATATAATGGTTATATTTGGGGATTTGATTGTTTTATATAATGGTGACTCAATGATTATTAATCATTAAAGGAAGATGTGGATGGTTAGATTTTAGAATATGATTGATATAATGGTTATATTTGGGAACATGGTTGTTTTATATAATGGTGACTCAATGATTACCATATCAATGATATGGTACATGGACTATAATGATAGCAATTTTGACATGCATATATGTTTTTTAAGAGGATTTTGAAGAGTTGTATATAGAATGAATGATTTTTATTAGAATACTTACGGATGATTACTAGTATGATAGATTGAAGGATTTTGAAACATCAGATTAATGTCAATGTAATCTTAATTATTATTTTAAGGTTAATGTTATTATAATATTAATTATTATTTAAATGATGAAATTAATATAAAATAATTTAAATGAATAATATAAAAAAATGATATTAAAAAATTAATTATAATACTACTAAAACAAAATTCTATTATTAAATTAAAATTAATGTTAGAATTAATAAACATTAATATTATATCAACAATATATAGAAATTAACTATTATTGATTATGGTTGATTTTGATTTAATTGGCTATAGAAATTAATTACCATTGACTATGGTTGACTTTGATTTAATTGGCTATTGTTGACTCTATCTCAAAATGACTACACTTGGGTGTGACTCGAAGAATTGAGTATGGTTGACTTTGTGTCGAAATTATCATGCTTAGATTTGGTTGAATAAGGGTTCTTATGGTTGACTTTTGTTGACTATGGTTGACTTTGGTGGACATTGATTGGCATTGGTGAACTATGGTTGATGGTAGCTAATTATGGTGGAATCTAGTAAATTATGGTTAACTTTGGTCGATATTGGCTACCTTTTTATGGAAAATGGGTGGTATTGGTTGACCATGGTGGACCTTGGTTGAGCATGGTTGTCTTTGGTTGACTTTGGTTAGCAATGGTTGGCTATTGAATGTGGTTAACTTTGGTTGACTATGGTTGGTGATGGTTGACTATAAAATTTGTTATCGCATGGATTGTAGTTTGGGCAAAGCCCAACCCAGACCACAAAGGTCTGACAATTATGGGAGTATTTACCCACTGTCACCTTAGATAAACACTCCCCTCACTTTAGTGATGATGAAATCACCACAAGGGGGGAATCTCAGGTGACCCTAGGGGGATTGAGATGAAAAGTGAAAATATATGAGATGTAGCCCTATAGATCAACATTGAGTGTGGAGATGAAGCTTGGAATAGAGTCTTGTGAGAAGGGAAATGATTGTCAAAGATGATGTACCTGTAAAACAATGTTAGCCCTGCCCAAAACAAGACAACATAGCAATTGATGCTTCAAAACCAAGGGGGATTCAGCAAGTGACCTTGCTTTCCCAAATTGCAGCAGTATGGAAATATGTATATCAGTAATAAATGACAATAATAGCTGCAAATTTAACCATCCAAAAACAAGTACAAGATGTAAGAAACAAAGCTAGCAAAGACTAGTCAAACTTCCAATCATTAAAGAAAGATTTTGATGGTGATTAAGGGGATGTTATGTAGTGTTATCAACAAGAAATGTAACAGCCTTATGGTTGTAGCAAAAACTTTCTACAGCAGCAACTTCTAGCCACCAAAATTAACAAGCAATCCACCAAAAAGATAGCTAACAATTAGTAGATTAAGTATGTTAGCTTGTAAGTGGATTTTAGTGGTAGAATAGTGAGTAAACCAAGAGATAAAGATTAGTTTGTTGCATCCCTATTGGTTGTAGTATAAATTGATAACAGCAAAGAGAATTACTTGGCAAATTAATACGCCCCTAGGGCACAAGAAAACGTATAGCATGTAGAATTAGATTCAACTTAAACAATTGCAATATCTCAAAAATTCACATATACCAATGCATGAATATACAATATCCAATGCAAGTATATTAGTGCCTTATCAATTGGGTCAATGGAGTCTCTTATGTATGAGCTAGGGTTTGTTACTTCTATAGGGATGTAATCCTTTTTACTCCGTAGAGCAAACAAAACCTAGCAAGGTAAATCTAACAGGGTGTGAGCCCTTTTACTCCTTGTAGCAACCTTTGAAAAATAGCTCTTTCAATGACAATAAAGATAGATCTTGGTGGAGGGTGTATGCCCTTATACTCCTCCAAATATTTAGATATATTAACCTTGAAACAAGAAGAAACAACACAATATGCACAAAATTCCTTACCAATTTCAAGAGATAACATGAAAAACCCCTCTTTACCAAGAGTATTCCATCACAATTGAAAAGAGACAACCATCAAGAGATAGTGCCTTATCCTTCCTTCCAATAGAAAAGTGAATATCATCCACAAATCATCAAGAGAGAGATAGAGTGAATTGCCCAAGGAGGGCGAAAATTTCAGCCAAATAGTACGTAATTCTCAAGTGAGAGTTATGATAAAATGAAATGAAAGTGGCATTTATTTATACAAGGTCACTTAAAACCAATTTGTCCACTTTTCAAAAAGTCAACAACAAATTAGAGAGGTCTACCTTCTCTATTTTCCATTTACAACTTAAAATTACAAAATTAGATAAAAATAACCCTTTAGAAAAGGTGGCGTCATCCCCTAAAGGGTGATGTTAGGCCTCCAATAAATATGTTGAGCCTCTAAGTGGAAATTGTTGGGCCTCCAAAGGCCATGTGTCACCTCATCATGTGCTAGGGTGACAATAAATCCATCTCTCTCCATCAAACCATGTCACATCACCATCAAACCATGAAACCCGTCAAAACCCTAGCCTCCATGTTATGTCTAGGGAATAGAAGATGATGTTTTAGGCTTCCAAAGTCCAATGTTGAGGTGCAAGGTACCACAATGTGATCATGGTGTGCAAGTTCCTCCAAAGACAATGTTCTTTCTCCCAAGTATCCAATGAGAGGGGGTGCATCATCCAACCTGTGGGCTTCATCCCCCTAGGTAGGTCCAAGCAACCTTCTGCTTCTATGAAAAAGATTTCACCTGGAAAGGTCCTGCAAAGACAAACAAGTACGCCCTCCAAGGGTCCACAAGTCAAAAATATCATGCCAAGTAAGCCATATTTAATAAAATAACCACCCAAACATTTGCATCAAATCCCCCCTTTTCAAAATATACAAATGCTCAAAGACCTTATCCAACTTTCCCATTTTAAGTATGGGAGGGTTGTCATGGTGACCTATTGGGTAGATCATTCCCTAAGTCAAGGATTTTTTCCCAAGAAGACCTTCTCTGAGTCATGTAGAATAGTATGAGGTGGATGGGGGTGTGACTTTTGGGCATGGGGTTTCTTGACATACGAGGGATCATACTGTCTCATTTATGGGTGCCTTTGTAGAGAGTGTGTTGCATCCTCGTTTTCAATGCAACCTTTTTCCAAGCCATGTATTTGCCATTAATTGATTAAAGTCCAAACATTGAGTACTATATGCAAGGGAAAGTAAACAATATCATAATTCCACTTGAAGCTAGGAACACATTGAGTGTCATGTTCAAGGAAAGTAAAAGACACCACAAGTGCATTCTCTCAACAAGCGGGACATTTAGTTATGTGTTTTATTTTACAAGTCCTTGAATTTTTTTGTAGAGAAGCATTTCATTACTCTCAGGACCTTAGGGCGAGCATCTGGAGAATAATTTATTGGATTTTATCTTTTTCTAGATACAAGCCTTTAGGCCTTCATCCCCTTCTTCCCATGAAATAAGGTACAAACCCTTCTTGGGTCAATATGCTTAAAAACCCAAAAGATGAGGAAATGAAACGGAAGAAGTATGGAAAGTGATAAGTATGTACAGGAATGGTACAATGACCCTTCAAGGAGACCCCTTAGTAGCAACCCTTTTCCCGAGGATGACCCACTTACGAGGACAACATGTCAACCAACAAGGTGAAATGAGGCAAAAGGCATAATTTCCAAGAAAACATTTTCAAAATAAAGAAAGGACCATTTGCAACATGTTCAAATGATTCAATTATTAAAATGACACTTACCATGGCATTGGACTTGTTACTTGATGAAGCAAGACTTGATGTCCTTTGTGGGACATGTTGGTGTGGTGGACGTTGTTGCTGCTAACCAATGGTGATGTGTGGCAAGAAGAGTGGCTTTGCCGACTCATCTAGCTCTTGGCACTCCATGTTTGCAACCTGTGGGCCTCAAGACATCATCTCCTTAGTTATCCCTATGTATGGGGAGATAACACAGCCTATGGTTGAATTTGGTTAACTTTGTTAACTATGGTTGACTCTAGTTGAATTTGGGTAACCATGGTTGATTTTGTGACGTTTCAAGAACAAAAATGTAAGAGGTTGACTTCAATATTTTACCAAATTATGATAATATAGTTGACTTTAAGATAATGTCACATTGTGACATTAAGAGGTTGACTTCAATATTAAAGTACATGGCAACATGAATATGTTGACTTCAATATTATGTCACATTGTAGCACTAATAGGTTGACTTCAATAATATGTCACATTGAACATTTATAGGTTGACTTCAATATTATGTCACATTGTAACATTAATATGTTGAATTCAAAATTATTTCATATTGCAACATTTAGAGGTTTCCTTTAGCGAAATGTCCCATTATGACATTTTAGGCCACTTGAATATTGTATTACATTGTGAGAATAAGAGGTTTACTTTAATATTATGTTACGTTGTAAGTTAAGAGGTTGACTTCAATATTATGCCACATTATGACATTAATAAGTTTACATTTATATTATGTCAGATTGAGACATTTCAAAGTAATAATATGGTTGACTTCAATGTGTTTGAGGTTGACAATATGATTAACTTTAATGTTAGGAATATTGCAACATTTTAACGATAATTTTTTAAGAGTTTGACTTAAATATTGTGTCATGTTGTGACATTTTAAAAGTAATAATATAATTGGTTTTCAAATTGCAGTAGTATGGTTGACTTCAATATTATTTCACATTTTTTCCAGGTTACAAATCCTGAGAAAACCCACTTGTACTTCCCCTCACTTCGAGGATGGTACCCAGGGTAAACCCTAGAATATTCAGGGCACAAGGCTAGTCAACAAGAAGGCTCGAAGCAATTACAATAATTTACTCTTTTAAGAGCTCAATGTGTCATTTGCGGGAATTTAACCTAGGTGGGGAGGATCATAATCATTCCTCCCAACCACCCAAGATAAACCCAATTGACTTCAAGATTGTGTCACATTGTGAATTAAGAGTTTGACTTCAATATTATATAACATTGTGACATGGAGTGGTTTTATTTCAATATTCTATCATATTGTGACATTAAGAGGTTAACTTTAATATTATGTCACATTGTGACATCAAGGTTGACTTCAATATTATGTCACATTATGACGTCATGGTTGACTTCAATATTATGCCACATCTTCACTTCAATATTATGTCACATTATGACTTCGTGGTTGACTTCAATATTATGCCACATATTCACTTCAATATTATGTCACACTGTGACATTATGGTTAACTTCGATATTTTGTTACATTGTAACATTAAGAAGTTGAATTCCAAATTATGTCACGTTGTGACATTAGGAGGTTGACTTCAATGAAATGTCACATTTCACATTGTGACATTCTGAAATGTCAATACAATATTATATCATATTACAACATTAAAAGGTTGACTTCAATATTATGTGAGATCGTAACATTAAGAGGTTGTTGATATGGTTGACTTCAACGTTATATGACATTGCAACATTTCAAGATAAATAATTTAAGAGTTTGACTTCAATATTATGTCACTTTGCAACATTTCAAAGTAATAATATGGTTGAGTTCGATGTTATGTCACATTGTGACGTTTGAAGAGTAATAATATAAGAGAATGTGTTTGAGCTTGATAACATGGTTGAATTTAATGTTATGGAACATTTCTATATTTCAATAGAAATAATTTATTAGATTGACTTAAATATTATGACATGTTGTGTTCTTTTTTTTTTAAGAAACCAAAATTGTATTTATAAAAAAGGGAGGTTGTGTCGAAGCAAACAACTTATTACATAGTGTTAAATTTCAACAAGCTTAAGCATTTATCTGAGGTTACAAAAGGAGTCATATAGCACATCAAAAGGTTGATGGAGGTTGTAATTGAACTAATTGCGTTACATAATTTCTTGCATGAGTAGATTTTAACAAATTGTTTGCATAACAAGATGCAAAAATAATACATTTCTAGATTGGATTATGATTTTAGCTTATTGTCACCACTAATTGTGCTCCTTAAGAGGATTTTTTCTTCTTTACTATTGTAGTCCAATGTTCTTTTCTTTTCGATGACTTCAGTGCCTCTCCCTCCATTCCTTACATACCTTGATCTCGAGGTTATTGTTGTTTAAGGATCTCCCCTTCTTCTATCTAGTCTGCCCAGCTCATCTTTCGGGCCAGATCTGAGGGAGTAGAATGATCTTGTTCCAATAAATATCGTGGTGCCACATCAAAATTATGGAATGCTAACCTAGTCCATATATGGAGGGATAACAACTTCCTCTTTCACAGGATCATGTAGATTCACATCTTGCTTTCTGGAAGAGGTGTAACTATTTTCTTCTGATTTTGAATTGGGCTCATCCATGGGTGGATTTGGGGAATCTAGCTCATCCTTGCTAATCATTTGATGTTATTTTTTGGCACCATCCCACCAAGTTGAAATCTTATGACATATTGTATTATTTTAAAAGTAATAACACAATTAACTTTAACATTGTGATAGTATGTGGGGTGGCAGGAATGGGGGGGATAATTCATGATCTTGGAGGCAATTGAGTGACTAGTTATGTTTGGCGATTAGGAAGTGTGTCAAATAATCTAGAAGAAGTGTATGCATTGTTGTCTGGACTCAATCTAATGAAATAAGAGGGAATTGGAAGCCTTCTGAAGCTAGGTGATTCTCTTTTAGTTATTCAATCAGTGATCGATAAAGAACACCCCTTTGGCTCTAAATTAATTTCCCTTCTAAAGAAATTTAAGAGATTAACTCAATCCTTTAAGAAAATTTGCTTCTTTCATTTTAAAAGAGGACTCAAAGCAAAAGCAAACTCATGGGCCAAAAAGGTCAGATATTTTCAACAATGATCTCTTTGTGTGAATGGAGTGCGATGATTCCTACAAATTCCTTAGTTTGATGACCAAACGAACCTATTATTTTGGGGTTTCAAGGTAGTTTTGGCCCAAAACAGAATTTATTTTGCTCAAAATTTGGTGGACCATGCTATGGTTTCGTCCCTCTTCCTCATTCATGAACCCAACTCTAGTTGGTGAGTATAATATAACAAGGTGTAGGTGACCTCATATAGTCACACATGCCTTGAGCCTCCTCGCACTAGTTAGAAATTACTCCACACGCGGTTTAGATGGAATATATGGGATTATGGCTAGTCTTGAGCTCAAGCGTCGAGAGGTAGTCAAGGTAGAGGTTTAGGAGGGCGTTTGGATCAAAAATTGTGGGGGAAGGAGAAAATAATTGGAGGTTAGTGCTGAGATGGAATTGGAGGTGGTGATAGCAAAGTCAATGCGGGAAACATTTGTTAGGATTTCCAGGTGAGCTATGGATTTGAGTACCAATTTGGTGGCAGTGGTGCTCTCTAGGAGCCTGAATGTAGAGGTCAGCATCACTTTTCTCTATGCTTGTTTATTATTATTTTTAGGAGGAATATCCTTGTCTTCATTGTTGGGAATGGATTATACCTAAGCATTGGGGAACTTGGAATCTGAGGGGGTTGAGAGCAATGGTAAGCCCTGAAAGCAAAGAGTTTTAGTTGGTGATGAGGAGGCAAGATTATATTAACCAAGCAAAAAGTTAGGCTCTAATGGTCCTCTAAAAAAAAATGGAAAATATGGAATAGGCCCTCAATGCCCTCTCAACAAACAATATGTCTCTTATTCATCAGCAAAGGATTCGAGTTGACTCCTTAGAAGTTAAATTTGGTTTTCTGAGGTCCCTAGTGGTGGGTATACATTTGAACTCTGTGTCAATGGCTTCAAACAATATGGGTGATAGGCAATCAGGAACAATGGAGGATGACACATTCAACCAAGTTAGAGACCCAATGGACATTGAAGAATCCAACCCTCCTCACTCAATTGAGGAAGGTGAAGCACATGACAGTGTACCAACTTAAATAATCAATGTTTTTCAAGTTTGTTTGTCTTTTAAGACAATATGTTAGGATAGCAACTAGTTGGAATATGTGGAAGTCAAACTTAGTTTTCAAAGTTTGTAGTAGAATGATCTGTATAAAAAATAGACTAGTAGCAAAGTCTCCTTTTGAATCCAATTTTGATATAATATCGAGTTGTTGTTTCATCACATCCTTCCTTTTATAATTCAAAAATATTCAATGTTTTGGTTATAAAAAAAAGCATTGTGATAGTATGGTTATCTTTAAGATTGTGTCACATTGTGCAATAAGAGGTTGAATTCAATGTTATAAATCATTGTGACATGAAGAGGTTGACTTCAATATTATAAATCATTGTGACATGAAGAGGTTGAATTAAGTATTATGTTACATTGTGACATTAAGAGGTTGATTATAATATTATGTCACATTGTGATGTTATGTTTGACTTCAATGTTATGTCACATTGTAGTGCTAAGAGGTTAACTTCAGTATTATGTCACATTAGGTTGAATATAGAATCATGTCACATTATGCCATTAAGAGGTTGACTTTAACCTAATTTCACATTGTGACATTCTGTGTGAGCACGTTATGATATCACATTGTGACATTAAGAGCTTGTGTGACACCCCTTATGCATGACCTAACTTTCCTAGTTATTATACTTGAGAGATGGTTAGTAAATGGTGTTTTGGACGCACTACTCCCTTGTCAGTTCATCAGTGATGATTGATTATGTTAGACTTATATGATTGATAATCAAACTTTGATGATCCCTTATGATTACTTAATAATGGATATGAACAATAACATGATTAAATTGTTTTTATGTTACTTGTGGTTGAATGGTACTAATGAAATGTATGTGCGTCATAGTTGATATGATATCTTATTATTCTTCATGATGATGTTGCATATATATTGGTTTTAGTGGACTAACCTATGATAGGTTGAGACATTGATTATGGATGAGGAATCATATCCAAGGTTATCTCTCACAATCCAATGAGGATGACCACCTTGACCTAGTGTTATGAACCCTTAAGGATGGTAAAAGACTTGAAAAATGGCCACAAAATTAAATTGGGATGAGAAGGGGAAAATTAAACAATTGTGACCTTTTACCTTCCCTAGGACACTTGTAAATTCACTCATAAGCATGATTTCTCGACCCTTAGATGATTTAGATGGGGGAAGGATAAAGTGGTTACACTTGATAGAAACTTGAGAGTGTTTTAAAAAGGGATACCTCCTTTAAAATGGGGTTGGTTTAAGGGAAAATTATGGTGATTTATGTATCGATAAAGAGATAATGATTTTTGGGAGTGAACCTGGAAATATTGTTATTATAGTTGATGGGCCTTTGGGATGCCACTACCAAGGGGCTAATGGTGGTTGTAAGATCCTTGTATCATAGAGTGGGAACCACTACCAGGGTGTTATTTTTCTAGCCTAACCTCGTTAATCTAGGTATTTATTAGTTAGTCAATCAATGTACAAGGCCATCTTGTTTTAGTAAGTCCCATTGTATAGCTAGTGGGTAGTTACTTAATGTAAAAAGGGTAATCTTGATTAAATAAGGCCCACTAGGTAATTAGTACCCATTAATGATGGGACCACAAGTAGTTAAGGTTTTCATTGTTAAGAAGATATTTATAGTGATACAAAGCTAAGACATTTTTTTTTAAGTGTTGTTACTGCAATTGGAACTCTTCTCACAAGAGGTTTCCCCCTCAAAAAGGCTCGTGAACGTTGCTCACTCTTTTGGAGAATATTTAATAAAAGGGATATATTTTGTAGGTTTAATCTTTTTTTCTCTTGCATTTACTTTTCCACATTTAATTCCTTTGAATATTTTTCACGTTTTTCTATTTTTGTTGATTAATTATGTTACGAGTGGTATCTAAGCTCTTTCCTAAGTCATCACACACCTGAATTTTAGAATTGTTTTTAAACACTAGAGACATGTTCCAACATCTTCACATAACACATAGATCTATCATTTCATGGGAAAATTTATGATTGGGGAAGGATACACATGGAAAATACAAGTGGAATGACTTAGTTGGACACCCTTGTAACTCTATTGTTACCCCTTTGAGTAGTACTACATCAGATACACCTATATATGGAATTGTCTTCCATGTACCCTTGGGTGTATCAGAAGCTTCCTAGGTGCACCTGAAACTAGCCTTACTTAAACCCTTCAACCATCTTGTTGTTATAGTAGACTAAGAACAACATGCAGGCAGATCACTCTCTAGTACCTGGGAATTAGGTAGTATGGCTAAGGGTATGTTTTAACCTCCTTGTTTAGTGCCCTAAGAGATTAGGCTGAGTGCTACTATTGGAAACCCACGCATATATTAGACATTTATAGCACCTAATACTCCCTTGTCCTTAGGAACCTACAAACCCTAGCCTTTACAATAGAGGCCACAAAATTTCTACATAAAGTAAACCATCAATAATCTAGGGATTTTTCCACTGCAATAATTATTAGTCCAAATTAATACTCCTATCCAAAGTAGGATTCCTTAAAAAAAAAGATCCTGACAACACCCTTACAAGATACCTATATTGGACCTATCTCAAAACACTCCTTGTGTAGCATTGATTTCCATAACCAATTTTTAATGTACCCAATGATACACTCATTGGAAACCTAACTCAAAAGACTGCTTGTGAGGCATTGATCACATTGCCATAACTCTCTAGTAACGCTTTTTTTATGGACCTAGAACTACCTAATGGAAACTAGGTCCTCACATATGGACAACAAAGTTACCTCACTAGAAACTTCAATGAAATAGATCACTAGCAGGTTGGATGACATAATAGTCACTCTCAACTAGCATGTGTAGTGGCTTCCCCACTAAGAAGGGAAGAAAGAGACTCAAATAAACACCTCTCTTAAGAAAACATCATTATAAGGGGCACATCATATTCAAACGCTCTTTCGTGATAATAATATGTGGCACTATCTTCCCAAAGTTGATATTAATAAGTTTAATGGGACAGATACCACAAAGTTGGTTACCTAGATGGAAAATTATTTCTCCCTCCATGCAATTAATGATGACATGATGAAACTTAGAGTGGGGGTATTATCCATAGATCTAGAATGTTGACAGTGGTGGAAATAGCATAAGAAACCTTATGGGGGTTATGTTGCTTGGAGCCAATTTGTGAAATCCATTTATGTGTGTTTTTAAAGGGACCCTCATTATGTGGGAAGACTAACCAAGTTGCACCAAGAGACACAATAGAAGACTTTATATTGGCTTTTGATAATTTAGTAATCCACGCTGAGGGATTAATTGATTCCTTCTTTAAAGTATGTGTGATCAATGGTCTTAGGGAGGACATTCACATACAAGTCCTAATGAAACATTTGGATACTTGGTTGGGAAGCTTCCTAATGCACACTCAAAGCACAAACAATCATCAATGCATATGTGAAAATATCCTCCATTAATCCCTACCCTCACCCTTCTATGGAATCTCCTACAAACTCCCCTCAATATTAACCTTTAAGGGTCTAGAATTTATCTCAAGAAGAAATGGTTCAACACCAACTTTTCCAAATTTGTTGCAATTGTGATGAGAACTATTTCAAGGCACATAAATGAAAAGAATAGAAATGCTTTCAAATAGATGTGTCGTGAGTTGAACAACATGAGGACATTTCCATGGATGAATTTCTAGAGATGGAAATAGAGGACACAACATTGCAGCCTCTAGAAGAATCCACTCCAAAGCCACCTCAGGAGGAACCCCTAATTTCCCTCGATGATTTATCTAGCTTGTATGCTCCTTAAACATTGAAGTTGATTGGTTAAATCAAGAAGAGAAATGTATTGTTTTAATTGATAGTGGTAGTACCCACAATTTTATTCATGAGAGAGTGGTCAAGGAAACCCATTTTTATGTCCATGTAGTACATAATTTTTATCTTATGGTAGCCAAAGGTATCATGATGAAATGTGGTGGCAAGTTTTAGAAGGTGAGACTTCAACTGGAGGAATATTAGCGCAAATCTAACATGTTCACTATTGAAATAGGTAATTATGATGTGGTACTTGGAACAAAATGGTTACGAACACTAGGCTTGGTTACCATGGACTTCCAGGACTTGTACCTGAGATTTGATAAATATGTACAACATCATACCCTTAAGGGGTTCAAGTTTAGATCCTTAGAAATTATCAGCTCTCACTATATGGAAAAACTATTGAAGAAAGGTCACTTTGAAATTATTGCCTAGTTCAATGCCATCAAAGTTGTTAACAACTCACCACAAGAAATACACCATGATTTATAATTGATATTAAATAAACATCAATAGGTGTTTAACACACCTTGTGGATTGCCCCCTTCACAAGGTGAGCATGATTATGGTATTAAATTGATTCTAGGAAGCAAAACATCTAATGTGCATCCTTACAGGAACCCTTTTTCACAAAAGGATGAAATTGAAAAGAGTATATAGGAACTACTAGAAGCAGGTGTTATCATCTTATCACTAGCCCTTACTCCTCACCCTTTTTCACAAAAGGATGAAATTGGAAAGATTATCTACGAACTACTGGAAGCAGTTGTTATTCATCCTATTGCTAACCCTTACTCATCACCAGAGGTCATGGTATTAAATAATGAAGGAAATTGGTGCATGTGTCTAGATTCTCATGCTATCAATAAGTTAACCATCAAAGACAAATTGTTGATACCATTCATTAATGATATCTTGGATGAGCTTCACAGTGCCAAGTTTTTTACTAAATTGGACCTTCATTTAGGATAACACTAAAGTAAAATGAAGGAGGTGAACATTCCTAATACAACCTTTCTACACTCATAAAGGCCATTATGAGTTTTTAGTGATGTCATTTAGCCTTTGCAATGCCCCATATACTCTTCAAAGCCTCATGAATAAGATATTTTAACCCTCCCTTAAAAATTTTGTGCTTGTATTATTTGATGAAATCTTGATCTATAGAAAAACATGGGAAGTGTGTGGAGCATGTTGATAGACACTTGCAACTTCTTATGGACAACTAATTATTCCTCAAATGTTCCAAATGTGTTTTTTGTGCTTCCAAGGTAGAATAATTGGGTCCCATTGTCAATCAAAAGGGGGTGCAAGTAGATCCCAAGAAAATTGAGGCTATGAAGGATTGGCCATGCCCCAAGACTTTAAAAAGCTTACAGGATTTCTTAGGGCTCATAGGTTACTACCAATTGATTTTTTAATTATGGATGAATGAGCAGGGTAAGCATTTCCTACCTTAAAGGAGGCCATGGGTACTACCCTGATATTGGTTGTGCCAAATTTCACTAAGAAATTTGTCTTGGAATATTATGCTTGATGATGTGGCATTGGAGTTGTATTGGTGCAAGGTGTTCCTTGGCATTCACTAGTAAACAATTGTGGGACTGAAATTTGGGTAAGTCCAACTGTGAGAAAGAGATGATGGTTATGCTTCATGTTGTTGATATATAGCACCCATATCTCATTGGGAGGCACTTCCAAATCAATGCAATTCATCATAGTTTGAATTATTTTCTGGAATAGAGGTTATCATCACTTGAGAAACACAAGTGGGTTACAAAGATGCTTGGATATGAATATGAGATCTATATAAGAAAGACAAAGAGAATGTTGTAGTTAATGCTTTTTATGGGAAATATGAGGATGAAGGATCTATCTTTTCTCTATCCTTACCTATACCTTATTGGATTGATGAAGCACGCCAAGAATGGCCGCTAATTATAGGGTGGTTCAACTCATAAATAGGATTTAGGAGGACCCCAATCCCCTTAACGACTATATTTGGTAGCAGGATACTTTGTAGTATAAAGGACACATCTTTTGAGCAAATAATTGTACTTTAAAACAAAAGGTGTTAAAGGAGCTCCATTCATCTCCAACTGTGGGTTATTCTAGCTTTCACAAAACTTATGCATGCATTAAGCACTTGTTCTTTTAGGAAGGAATGAAAAATGACATCCAAAATTTTGTAGTCTCATGTGACACTTGTCAAAGGAATAACGATATGGTAAAGACTCCAAGGGAATTACAACCACTACTAATACAAACCATTGTATGCATTAACATTTCTATGGATCTTATAGTGGGCATTTTGACAACTAGCAACAAATAAATCAGTATGGTGGTAGTTGACCACATTTTTAAATATGCTCACTTTTGTTCCCTATCACACTAGTTTACACCCTCCATAGTTGTCAAAGTTTTCATGGATAAAAAATTTAAGTTACATGGTATGTCCACTTCCATTGTTTCAAAATGTGATGCCACATTCACTTACAAATTTTAGCAGGAGCTATTTAAACTCTAAGGCACCTAGTTGAACATGAACACAACTTATTAGCCTCAAACAAATGGTCAACAGCTTGGAAACCTATTTGATACGCTTTACTTCATAAAGGAAACACTAATGGGCACAATGTCTACACCTAGTAGAATGGTGGTACAATACCACTTATCATGGTGTTGCAAAATGACACCATATGAAGCTCTATATGGCCAAAAAATAACCTTCAATGGATTCATATTTGTCAAGCACATATGAGGTTCAAGTAATAGATTTCATGCTTCACACCAAAGAGGCCATTATTTGCATACTCAAGGATTATCTAGTGATGGCTCAAAATTTCATGAAGTAACATGCTAAACAACACCAATCTGAGTGTTCTTTTATAGAAGGAGATTGGGTGTTTCTTCATCTTCAACCTTATAAGCATACCTCTCTTGAATAAAAATTCCACCAAAATCTTGCGCAAAACTCCTATGGACCTTATTAGATCCTCCAGTGCATTGGATAGGTTACCTACAAATTGGCTCTTCCAACCCACTCTAAGATATATCTAGTCTTTCATGTGTCATGTTTGAAGAAGATAGTGGGAATGAATTTCCATGTTTAATCTATCCTTCACTACAAGGAAAAGACCCTATAGTTGAGGTTTTTGCGGAATCCCTATAAAAATAGCCCAAAAATCTGTTTATAGTGGAGGTCACTAGCAGAGGTGCACGAACATATGTTTTAGCAAATGTTTTTTTAACGGTGTGTTTATAATACTATACCACACTGGTGCACCACCATATATAAATGCATAGGTGCTAATAGAAAATGGTGCATCGTTGCAAAGTTATGTAAAAAACAAATAAAACAATGGTGTGCATCATATAAAAGCATATCGAAAGCAACGGTGTGCCCTAAAGGGGCACACCAGTGTGCAACAAATAGGTTCGTTGTCTTGCATTTTTTTTCAAAAATGAATACATGTGCATCGTTGTCCCCTGGCTACACCGATGTGCAACAGACAGCTCCACAGTCTGCATTTTTTTTAAATGCATAATGGTGCGACTTTGTCCTAGTGGCGCACCGGTGCGTTCCATATGGGGCATCGTCATGTGTTTTTAAAAATAAATGGTGCACTATCTGCAACGAATAGCACTGGTGCACTTAACGTGAGTGCACTAGAATAGAGGTTAAATAAAAACCAGCGATAAAAAATATCACAGGCACTAGTGCACATGAAACAGGCGCACGAGTGGCCAACAAACAACTGCACAATCTGTGTTTTTTTAAAGAAAAACGGTGCACATTTTTATTGCGGGCGCACTAGTGCATTGTCACAATGTTTTTAAAAATAAACAATGTGCTATCTTCAGTTGTTCGCACCGGTGTGATTAACGCAAGTGCACCCGAACATGGTTAAATAAAAAAAAAAATCGGCGATAAAAAACCATTTTTACCATTTCCAGTGTAGAGAAGCTCTCAAGCACCGGTGCCACCTTTTCCCAACTGAAGCGCACTACCGTCGGTGCTTCCATTGCTTGCATTGTTTCTGTTCAGTGCTCGGTTCATGGGATTCCAATTTTTCCATACGGTGGGTAAATTTCATTTTTTTCACTACATCCCAACCATGCCTCCTTGACGAGAAAATGTCCGGGTAAATTCTTTATTTCTTTGTAGATTGTCTTTTTAGCGGATTTAAATTTTGAAATTGAGTTAAATTTGTATTGTTTTTCAATTTATTTTTCTGTGTGGTGCGTTCAAGACGTTCGGCTCGCACCGCGTGCGGTGCGCCCTGTAAATTTTATAGAGCACACCGATCATGTATAGTTTGTTTTCAACGGTGCGTCATATTACAGAATGAACTAATGCATACTTACCCATGACGCACTGGTGCATCCTCAATAACAGACGCACTGTCCAAAATAAATAGTTTCCACTGAACAGTGTGTCGTTTATATGTATGCATCGGTGCATTCATAAAACTATACGCATCGTTGAATGGAAACTATTTATTTTCACATGTGTGTTCTGAATAAATGCACCAGAGAAAAAAAATAGTTTCCTTTCAACAGTGTGTTGGTTATATGGAACGCATCGGTGTGTTCATAAAAATATACGCATTCTTTAAAATAGAATAGTTTCCATTGAACAGTGCGTCCTTTAAATGTACGCACTAGTGCATTCATAAAAACTATATGCATTGTTTAATGTAAACTATTTATTTTCACTTGTGTGTTCCAAATAAACGCATCGGTGCATTTATTATGAACGCACCTGCGAAAATAAATAGTTTCCATTCAATAGTGTGTTGGTTATATGGAACGCACTGGTGCATTCATAAATTATACGCACCATTTAAAATAGATAGTTGTTCAAGCGGTGCATCATTTATAGGTAATGCACTGGTGCGTACATAATAACATCTGCACCATGGAAAATAGATAGTTGTTAGAGCGGTGCATTCGTGATATATAACGCATCGGTGCATACACAATGGGGAATGTAGTGCATTATTACACATCGGCTAAAATAAATTTCACTTTGCATGTTGTGCGTAAGATATGTGTGTGCACCGTTGGTGATGCGTTACTGTTTTGCAGGCACACAAAAGATTTTTTTTTTTTTGACAAAATTTATGTTTGCATATTTTGAAATAAATTTCTCATTTACTGAAAAAAAAAGTTATGTTTTTATGTATGATGTTGATGTAATTTATATGTTAATTATGCAGAGATGTCAATGCATGGAGGAGAAACAATAGAGATTGGACCAGTACAATATGGTTCAGGATTGGGAGGCTAGAGAGAGGGAGAGGGATTTGTACCCTCGACCTAGTACTACAGCTACGTAGATCCTCTTGAGGAATGTAGGCCTCCTCAAGTAATACGAGGAGGCTACATCCATGAAGTGGAATTTCACCTTTCTTACGTAGCTAATCCATCGATGGGATGTCCATCAATAGGCATTCAGAGTCGATCCTCATCAATGGTATCATCCCACTGAGGAGGATATTTATTTTATCATTAGGCTATCTAGGAGAGGGGAGGATTTTCCCCAATTTCCTGATGTCCTGATGGGTGTTGCAGCTGAGAGTCAGTTTGCCTACTCTCAGAGGTATATTGCACGTGATATACCTTCTCTTGGTGATTTTCAGGTGGTTGGTGGACAGTTATTGATCACCTCGTTTGATGCAGAGGAAGTTAGGTGCCTCTCACTGTTATTGTCGACCATTTCACACTATTTTGGCGATGACTAGTGCATTAGTTGTGCGCTTTTATATTATGTTGATTATTTGATACAGAGGCCATGAATTATTAGGTGGTCTGCCATTTTCTTGAGGCAATTTTGTATAGCACTGGATAGATGTCGTGTTATGATAGATGGGAGGGAGAACTTCCCATTTGCTTCAGAGTTATTTTGTTTGTTTTTTTAGAGGTTTCCAGAGATGAGACCTAGTTTTTTCCGTCGATCTCATAGGACGATGATCGAGGTGCAAATGCACATGTGGAGCGAGATGATTCTCAATAGGGCCATGGCTGATTTTCCAGCTAGGATTTCCAGGGAGGCACTTGATTTATTATCCAGTGAGGAAAATTAGGCTTTCGTGATGGTTTCATGCCCTTACGTGGGGATGGATTAGCGAGGATGTCTCAACATCCTCTTCACAGTGGATGAGCCACCATATGATCAAGGTAAGATTTAAATTAATCTTGTACTTCCATTTTATTATATTGCTTAATTCAAATAAATTTTATTCTAGCATGTTCTTTAACGTATTTTATTAAAAATTTTAATGAAATTGTCGACTAATTATTAATTTGTGTTATATTTTACATATGTTGGCTCATTTCTTGGGGACATGCCTCCTCCCTCACCACCTGATGCAGATGAGGATATGGTTGAGGCTATGTTGAGTCAGGTTCCTTAGCCTCATATACCACCCGACATGTGGCGTAGGCTAGATCTCAGATATAGGATGAAGGTGTGTTACAGACTGAGTGTATTTTTGGTTGACGCGGGAGTCCGCCCTGTCCATATGAGAGAAATCAGGGCTGACCCTAATCTCTTGCAGCTCTGGACGGACTTGCCACGTGAGATGATGTCTCTTATGCATCATATTGTTGGAGCTATTAGGTTACCGGTAGGGATGAGAGATGGCACGTCCTTGATGCAGGCGAAGACGCGACCATCCCCCGTCGCGCTCTCACGCTCACAGGATCGTTCTACTTCTCTTCCTGCTGAGCCGAATTAGCTCCTTAGACCCCGGAGTGGAATCCCCATTAAGCACCTAATCCACAGGTCCTTCTTTACCCCACACGGCCTTCAGCACTTAACCGTGTGTTAATTTCCTTGACGCAACTCGCCTCTCACGAGTTCGTGAGTCGATGCTCTCGAATCTCCCCGTCTCATCCCACGATGTCCGATATCGCGAGACAGGTATGGCTCCTTTTCTCACCAGCGACCCCCACGCGTGACAATCGGCTAGGCTAATGCTAGCGCTTCTCGCCTCTCGCGCCTTCGCGAATCCAAAGGTCCAACCCTGGTGCCTTTCTTTCCCGAGCTTCCGAGATGCGAGGAGGTCAACGAAGTGCCGACTCCTTCCGCAAGGTGGTGTGTATCCGCCTTCTACCTCCCGAGCCCACCTTACAATTCTGCCACGTGTCCACAATTCACGGCTTCGCGACCTCGCCTCTCGCGAGTTCAAATACCCAACTCTCTAGCTCCCGATAACCGAGACATCGAAACGTCGATATCGCTTCCTCGCGATCGCGCCCTCTCGCGACTTTGCCGCTCGCGAGGTCCAATGACTCCAACGTCAACT
This sequence comes from Picea mariana, assembly GCA_032191745.1. Taxonomy (NCBI): domain Eukaryota; kingdom Viridiplantae; phylum Streptophyta; class Pinopsida; order Pinales; family Pinaceae; genus Picea; species Picea mariana. The sequence goes on from JASDQU010372372.1 coordinate 78,764, forward strand.
TCCGAGGACCGAGATGTCGAAGCACCGATGTCGCCCCCTCGCAACCTCGCCTCCTCCTGGACACGAATCCATGGTCCAGATACTCTCGGCTAATCCAACGGCCGATGCTACTCTTCTGGCCACTTAAACTCTGCTCGACTTCTCCCGATCTAAAGGTTGTCGGGTATTCGAGTGAGACCCAATGACTATCGGTCTCCTCCTTCTGGAGCTTCTCCTGGGCTCCTCCTAGACGTAACTTCTCCACGGTCCAGATCTGCTCTCCTGCCAATCGAACGGCTGTCGTTGCTCCTCCTGAGATTCTGCACTTTCTTCCCTGCACTTGGGAGAATTTCACTCTTTCAAAGGTCTCAGTCTTTGTTGTCTTCTTCCTCCATGAGCTCCTTGAATTCGAGCCTCGCGCGCGAATGAAACGCTGCCCTTCCTGAGCTTGTCCTTCTCAAACCTTTGGAGTTCTGACCTCTACCTCCTGTAGAGTCTTCGCGCGTATACCACGCTGTCTCTCCTGAGCTTCTTCGAACACTCAGACCCCTTTGAGGGATTTTATCTTTCTCCTCCTTCAGATTGGGAATGAATGGATGCCCTCCTGGTTATCCTTCTGCTCAAGCCTCTTCTTGAGTACTTTCGGGTATTCAGCAACCCTGCGAGAATCCCTCAGTGGACTCTTCTTGCTAATAGCAGAACTCAAAGAGTTCTCTCCTCCTGTGCCGCCTGCACACTTTCTCGACGCCCTTCTGGTGGATTCTCTTTGCTACAGAACGCTCAGTAGTTCTGTCTTCTTTATCTTGTGCCTTTATGCACCTGCTCGATGCCCTCCTGGCAGAGCTTCTCAGAATCCTCAATGATTCTGCTTCCTTTGAACTCTCAACAGAGTCCCTCTCCAACGCAACCCGTGCGTATGCTCGATGCCCACTTGGCAGAGCTCTACAGAACTTACAGCAAAGTTCTGTATGCAACTGTGCCTCAGCTACACAGCCTTGACTGTTGAGGTGTTCAGTAACCCCAAAAGTCCTCCCTCTGGATGAATTGTTGACTTCAAGGCTGGTGCTCTCAGCACGTCTTTTTCTGACTCCTCACGAGTTCAGAAGTGCATCCTCTATGCACCGGTATTCAGAGTCTCAACACTTTGTCACGCCCTCATGGCATGAAACCTCAAAGACTTCTCAGGCCTAAAATCAAACACACTCCTGTCGAATGCATCGACAATCATACATTCACAACCTACATAGGGAACACACACAGACATCCATATACACAGAATATGCAGGAAAAATTGCTTTGTTTATATTAATAAATGGCAACAATGCTTGTATCTTTACAATGGTGTTCCTCGAGCTCTCTCCGGCTCTTCTCTACTCTACCATCACTAACTCAAAAATGAGATCTCTCTCTCTCTTTTACCTGAGGTGCTCTTAGCGCTTCCCTCCAGGATTTACCTACTCTATTAATTACAATCAATGGTTGTCTAGTCCAGGATCTAGAACTAGATCTCAGCCGATCTATAATAAATGCCTATCTTATCTACAGCCTGCGCAAAGGCATGGAATTCATGGCTCACCAGCCTAAGACATTTATTTACATTGAATTCTAATTCAAAATGAGGCTGCGCCTCCCTTCAGTCTTTGAACGCGTGCGTGCTGACGTGGCTGGCCGGCTGCATGAAGAGATGCTCCTGCATCATACTCCACAGCTGCAAAAATCATGAGCTCCTGCTCATGAGCTTCCTCT